>MU614793.1:17621-37958 GCA_025201725.1 Chytriomyces sp. MP71 | reverse complement strand
TGCAACGCCCACTTTCCCCTTCGCGTCCGAAAATCTGTCACCTGCGCATCCGCACAGTCCATGCTGGGACCCGCAACCCAAGCCGCCTGCGGATCCGAAACACGGCTCTGCGCGCCCACAGTGAGCTCAACTACGACATCGTAGGAACGCTGTGCGTTGACAGTCATGCGTAGCCACCCGGTGATCGTTTCGTATGCGTTGACGCCGATGGGTTCTGTGATACCGAGCGTGAGCAACGCGATCGCAGTCTCAGAGGTCCAAGAGTAGTCAAAAAACCTTTCAGCATGAATCGGACTTGTTGCCAGTGTGTGCGTTCAGCGTTGGGAGCCGTGCTGAGAATATATCCACAGAGGTCAATGTCAAACCATCCAGCGACCCCGTGCACGATTCCCGTGTATGACGAGGTCCAGGAGATGGGTACAACAATATCTTTCAAATCGTTTACACTGCAGGTCTGAAAATCGACTGTAAGATTTGCTTGTTTAGCGGAGCATATTAGGCGTTCAATCAGCAGAGGTTCGCACCGAAATGATTCACGCTTGTTGCCATTAAAATTCGATGGTCAAAGTTTCCAACGATGGGTTGCGCAAACACTTCATCCATTGCGTCCTTCCTCAGTGGACTAAAATCGACGCCAAAGAACTCATTCTGTTCCCAAAACCGCACCTTATCCATAGTCTGCGTCCATAGTCCGGCGTCCGTGAACTAGAAGAGGACAGCAAATACGTTATAATTTTCATGTGTTTTGGGGGGGGACTTTCACTCAACTGGAGCCAGGAAGATGGTTCCACTGTTTGGCATCATGGTTCCACCCGGTTTCAAGAATGCATCGCGCGCGTAAATGAAGCTTTCCACCATGCGCTCGTGTAGGAGAAGTACGCCGATGGGTTCTGACACGATGGTGTCCATTCGCGGGATACCCGCTGTTATGTCCTCCACCTTGGAATGGATGCTGTGCACCTTGTCCTTCAGGAATGCGTTCTTTCCCGAAGAGGATGCGGCGGCCACCATCTTTTGTATTTTCTGCGTTGTACATGTGTTGGCCTTCGTTGACAATAGTGGTACGGAAACAAGATGCGCGCACCGACGCCATTCCGCTCGCTTCGACGGCGAACACGCGCGCAGCGCCCGCTTTCACGGCAAAGTAGGACAGGATCCCTGGCGCAGAAGATGGATCATCGCACTTTCGTTTCTGGTCGCGGGAACTATGACAAGAACTCACCGCTTCCGGCGCCAACGTCCATCACGATTTTGTGGCGAAACAGGCGCTCTGAGTTTCCCATGATGGCAGAGTGGTACAGACTCGTGCGCACAGTATCTTGCAGCATGTTCTGCTGGTGCACAAACTGCGCGTAATAACTGTAGCTCTCTCCCTTTAGCGCATGTCAATGACAACCATTCAAAAGTAGTTACCTGAAGTATGCCGGGTCCCTCGTCTCGTCATGGTTCAACCCTTCCTTGGCGGCACGTCGCGCGGACGACACTTCCATTTTCATGAACTTTTTTCGTTCCCCCCTGTGGTAGGGGATAACAAAATCGATACAAAGCCAGCAAGAGACGGCATGTCAGCGTTTTCGAAGGAAATCATGAGCTATTAAGTGGAATCCGCTGGTATCTTTCGACCATCTCGAAGGGAACAAGTGCGGCAATCCACAGGCGAGTGTGCAGGCACAAGCAGCAAGCCAGAATAAAAAGTGAAAACAAACAAGCAAGCGATTGATTAAACAAATCGATTTTGTACAAAAAATTGAGAAAGTCGATGGCAAGCGTCGCCGTCATTGGAGCTGGCCCAGCAGGTGCAGCCATTGCCATTGCCCTTCAGCGACAGGGGTTTGAGGTAACTTTGCTCCATTCGCATGGCGGTTCCTCGTTCCTCTCAATCAAAGATTTGGTGTGTGGGAGCACGCTAACCAATCAACGGTAGGTCACCATTTTTGAGAAAGTAAACCCGCTGGACGCCGTTGCTCAGGCGACTCGCAAAGGAGAGAAGCCCGCTATCCAGTTCGGGGAAGTCGGAGGCGGAATCGGGCTCGCGCCAAACGGAGTCAAGGCGTTGACTTATCTGGGCCTGCTTGCTCACCTTCAAGCGCTGAATCCAGAGACTGCAACTACGATCAACTTCTGTCTTATGGACGGCATGGTTGGCCCTTTTGCTTTGGCTTGTGGTCGTTGAACCCCCACACTTTCATCAGGATCGGATCGCGAAGGATAACTTCAAGCCAGGCGCCCCACCTCCCATGTTTCTCCTCCGCACTCATTTACAAAATATGCTCATGAAGGTGGCAAACGCTTCTGGGATCAAGTCCTACGCTTCTTCCGAGTTGATAAGCCTGACCCAGAATCAGTTCAGCGTCACGGTTGTGTTTAAAGAGGGTGATTCGCGCACTTTTGACTTTGTAGTCGGGGCAGACGGGATTCACAGTAAAATCCGACGGCTGCTCTTCCCCGATGCACCGCTCCCAACAATTTACGGGACTGGGTTCATGGGCACGTTTGATCGCGGAGCTCGTCCAGATGGCACGGTAGTTGACTTGGATTACCAAATAGCCCAATATGCGGCACCTCTTGAATCCAAGTTCATTTTTGCTGGCCACTGCGGGGGACAATATGGGGAATTCAAAGTCTTTGACTTGAAACCGACTGAGCGCGATGCTGGAAAAGACGACTGGAGGCCCGTCACGGACCTTCCCAAGGAGACGGCAAACCTTGCAAGCCTGGTTAAGTCATGGGGTGGCGTGGACAGCCTAGTGAACTGCATCAAGCATGCCAAAAAATTAACACCAGTCAACTTGTACGATTTGCCAGATTTGCCACAGTTTACCAAGGGTCGTGTGATCTTGATTGGAGATGCGGCGCATGGCACTGTTCCGTTTTATGGCCAAGGACTGAATCAGGTAACCTCGCTTGAACGTTGCCCTCATTTGTCCGCTTGAATAATGCATAATCGACAGGCACTTGAAGATGCGGTTACTCTTGCCGACTTGATGGGACATTTCGGAGCAGGCGGTTACAAACAGGCTTTCGAACTGTACGACCAGCTTCGCGTCGACGCAACCCACCGTGCTGCAGGTGTTGCTCGTCAGATTGGAGCCAGAATGCAAGTGAGCAGCCCATTCAAGATGCGTATGGGCCGCTTCATGATGCGCATGATTTTTCAAATGGGGGCCTTTCTGGGCATCGATGACGGCATTTATCATCACGACTGCAGAGACGAGGTCAAGAAAGCTGTGTCCAGCATTCAATTTCATTGAGCTGCTGTGAATCATTTTATTTTGGTGTTCAATTAGAGTCGACTAAGGAGATTACAAAACCTGGTCATTAAATTGGGAGAAATAGACGTTCAAGGATGGTTGAATGAGCCTCCACATGTTGTTGTAAATGATAGCCTGCGAAGATAGCGGACTCACATAAACGCAATCTATGCATCATGATCGTTGAGCGTGTGGTGGACTTGGTGTCAGCCTGGTGCAGTGAATCAAGCAAAAGCAAGGGTAACGTTTCAAAATTTGAATTACTGGTCCTGATGTATTCCTTCCTTTCGCGGCAGAGAGATACTTCTCTCCACATTCCTACCCCACAACTGAAGCAAGAAGACTCACAAAGCAAACCTCACGAACGTACTTGCGACTTCCAACACATGCTGGATGCTGCGTGGTGACGACGCAGCCAAATACCACGGAACTGGTCACGTGGGGATGGGAGGTGTTGGATGAAACGCTCTTTGTGAGTTGCATTATCTGATTGAGTCAACGCCCGCTTACTTTACTTGCCATTTCAGGGTCTCCCCGTGATACCCTCTTCTACCTTCACCACGCTTACGTTGACAGGATGCAAGTTGCATTAGTTGTGTCCCTCGCAGAAAGGAGAAGGACACCCCTTTCTTTCCCCACGATACACGCCCTTCTGCATTTCTCCTTCAAAGGAACGTGAGGTCATGAGGCCAACAAAATGAAACTTCCATTCAATATTGTTCTTAATAGAACGAAAGAACGATCAAACACGTCTCACTCCCAACAAAGTCTCGGCCTCTCGTTCCATGGCACCCGCCACCTTCTCGGCAACGCTCACCATACCTCCCACCCAGTGATGAAGACCAGTCTCTTTGCGTTGGACGCTGGCCTCCAGTGCCGCTTTCGTGTGTGCCTTGAGCGTCGCACTGTCCACTTTGTTGTGGCTGAGGTTCATGGGTTGAATCCACCCAAAGGGGTCCACACTGGGATCGTCGTCGCGCATAATGTGAAACAATTCGGCCCGAATTTCATCGCAATATTCATCTAGCGGGAGATCTATCCAAACGATTTCATATTAGTCTCCAACCGAGAGTTTCTCGCATTACATGAATTTCCTCATGGACTTACCATTGTGGTCAAATCCAAATGGATTCTCAATCTCTCCACCGATCACCTCAATCCCCAACATAATGAGTGCGCAAAAGAAGGTCACCGGAATAGTAAACCAGCCCAGAGCCGCAACAATTTGGAACGGCAAACTCAGGAGGTACACAACGAGTGTCTGCTTTAGGTGCAGCGTGTAGGCTGCGGGGATGGGTGTCTGTCTCACACGTTGCAAGTTGCTCAGCGCATCCGCGAGGGCTCCGATAGAGTTGCTGGCAGGAAATTGCATGATGGAATAGCGGTTCACGTAGGACTGCAGGTGGAGGGTGATTTCGAGGGGGGCTGGGAGGGGCGCTCTAGACTTGTACACATCGGGTCCGTACACGTTGATGTGCTGAAGATACGGGCCTAAGTCGGCCCACCTGTGGCCTGGCTCATCGCGGAGTACGTGTTTTGTGGCAGCCGGGAAAGCAATGAGGAGGTTCATAGCGCCCTTCTGTTGTTGGGCTTCTTCGTGTGACTTGGCTGTGAAATTTAAGCCCGGTTACTTGAGGTACCAATGTCCTACAGGAGCAGTCAACTCACGTTTAACATAGACCCAAACGAGGCGTGCCAAGTTCCTTGTGTGAAAATGGATTGAACTCCAAATCTTGCGTCCCTCCCCTGTCCATTTGACAGTCATTCATTAGGAACATTGAATTGAAAGGGAAGTGGAGTAGGCATTACAGAATCGATCATAGGCACTGTTAACGCGGAAAACAAGGAGGAGGGACATGGCGGTGCCGAGAATAGTGACCAACAGCGTCGAGTTTGGCAGTTTAAGGTTCCTGCTAACAGCATAAGCATACTTTCAGAACACTTTTACACCGAAGGCCACTCACGCAAGGAACGCGACCGCGGGGACCTTGTAGAAGACGGCAACCAGTGCCGCAAATACGGTGATTCCGAGCGAAGGAACAATGACGTTCGGGATGACGGAGCGCTGCAGCTTGTAAACGTCGGACCAGCTCTCGGTGTTGGTGTTGCGGCTGTCTCCGTGAGTCAGTGGGTGTGGCAGCCACCGGATCGCAACTCACATCTTGTGGCCAACGTGGACACCACGGCGCACAGGCTCCCACGGTGACACAGGCTCTGCACCGCCGCTGGTAACGACAGTGACGTTCGCTGGCGGCGGCGTCGGGACTTGCACCTTCACTTCCATTTTGGGATGGTTTGGCCTCAAATTGGAACGGAGATGGCGGGAGATGAGAAACCGTGTTGCGCACTTGCCACAGTCCGCTTCCCCCTTTTTCGACCTTCCCTTCAATCGTCCATTAGTTAGAACCTGTCGAGATTGGTGGGCGTGAGATATGGCTGCCCATGCGTACGTTGCAGAGACAAGTTCATCATGGACGCCGCTTGTCGCAAGGTTGCACGTCGCGACATAACAATCCGTGGGTGCTATTAAATAATATACAATATAATTGAGAGAGCTACAGACATTTCTGAGAAGCGAAAGTGGGAGAAACGGCTACTATGCAGGGCCATTCTCTTTTTGTTCACTCCAATTCAAGATTATCTTCGCTCAATTCAGCAAGTGACTGCAACTTTGCGAATGTGTAGCTTCAAACCTGCGTCATTAAAAAAGGAATTCGATTCAAAATATTTGACCTCGTAGGTTAGTTTTCGCGGCCTGTGTCTTTCATATTTGCGCCATCGGGCAGCCCCGTATTCCAAGACACGATCATCCACCAAATTCATTCCACTGGGGCTTGAAACCACCTTTCTGCGAGGCGACACCAAGAGGTTCTTCAGCGCCGGGTTCTGCATCTGGGAGTGCTTGACCTTATCGGCTCAGGCTTTAAAGAGCGGGAATACGTGCGTGCTAGGGTCGACGAGAGAATCCATGGCAGTGGGAAGCTTTGTCGTTTCACCATCGTATGGAGCCGAAATATAAATCTTGCGAGACATCCACGAAGCGATGAGTTGCATTATAATGGATGGAGGAGGGTGTGGTCCATGAGGAATTCGCGGATTAGGTTTGGGTGGTGACACAATCGAAGATTTGGTTTTACTCCTCAACCAATCTGACGATCCAGTAGGGAAAGCCATAGGAGGAGAATGTAGAATTGAGATGAGTGGGAAGTTTGATCCGTTTTCGTATGATGGGGCACATCAACTTAAAACGACTGGAGTGTTAGTGCGTTAGTGCGAGGCTTTATACTGGAAGACACCGACTAGCCTTGGCCAAGGGGATATTTAAGATCCTGGCAAAAAGTGACGATACGACAGTGTGGGGCACCGTGGCGGGGATGCGATTGTCGAGCCATCCATTCATACTCGATTTTTTGTCAAGTACCAGTATAGTGAAACTTGTACCACATTTCTTCCGTAGTATGTGATGAACGAAAGGATTACAAAAAAAGCAAGTCAATTTAATACTCTGGGCTCATCATTGTTGATCGGCAAAGAACTGGTTCATGCTGAGCATCTGAAGGGTGGCGTTGTCAAACATAAATATTGCGGACTGAATTCTAACTAACCAGTGCATCGTAGAAGCTCTGAAGCTTGGCTGACGCGGCCGCTAACCTTGGGATTAATGGCTGGCAATTTCAAGATAGACAAGGAAGAAAAGCAACAGAGGTCATACACTTTTTTTCCTCGTCGTCGTTGATTTCGTGCACTCTCGCGTTGAATGCGAACCCAGTCTCTTCATATAATCCGGCCACGTGATCCTGGATGGACGCATTCATTTCGCTCTGCAAAAGCGCAATGTCAGCGAGCAGAGCTGTTTATGGTTTGTTTTTTTCGCCAACTTTAGAAAAGGAACGAAGAGTGGTAAAATTTTCCCTCAACCTGCAACCACGGAAACGGAGGCGTTGTGGTGCGCACGGATGTCGTCGAGAAGCGCGTTTGCGTCGAAGCTGCGCGTTGCTTCGTTGTAAAACGGGCTGCTCTTTGGAACCGCCACCGAAGTGGAATCGGAAGCGGAAGCAGCGACGGACGGTGAAGGCTCCGTCCGCGCATTGTTAACTTCAGTGTCAGCGGACGCTGGCGGCATGCTCGGGCTGGTGGGCGCAGACATGGTCAACAGTTGGATTCGGATTTGGATTATTGGAGACTATCAGTTTTCGGACACTTCACATTCAAGATCCATATTCTAATTTTTGACGTATTTTTTAGGGAATGCATTGTACTAAGCACTATTGCATGATTGTTAATGCCAGTCTCGGAGTGACTGAGTGTTTTACAACGGCCTCCGCTGGGCGAGTGCGTCCAGCTTCTTTGCAATCATCCTAATATGTGGAGGGAAATGCCTGGGATAACGTGATCACAGAGCTTGAATGCGTCTGCCGTGAGGCTGGACTGAGCCAACGTAGGCCCCACTAAGAAACCGGAGCTCGTTCTCACGGCGTGGTTGTCGAAGGCGAGCTTCTAGCGGAAGATATGCGATGACTGCACGACTCCTTGCTGATTCCCTTGTGGATTCCGAATAAAAGCAGCTGATGTGTTTCTTCAATCTCAATCAAAAGGGATGGCCTGTTCCAAAAGTGGCGACAGCAAATCGCATAAATCCCTCACAGAACAACAGCCACCGAAACATGAGAGTCGCCACACTCGTACTAGCCGCCGCATCCAGCGCAATGGCGCACTTCATCGTAAGTGTATAATTCTACCTCATACATGCAAGATTTCTTGATCGCTCATGCCACGACTTTGAAGTAGATCCAGAGCCCACCCTCCCGCCCCTTTGACGATGACGGGGAGGCCGTAGGTCCCTGCGGAAACCAGCCGCTTGGCGCCAGAACCGCATTTCCCATCAGTATGTATTACTCAGTCACCCCTTTGTAAAATCACTCAAACGTGGTGTGCATTTTTGCAGCTGGAGGAGCCATCATCGGAGATCTCTTCCATCCAACTGCCACTGCCAACTTCTCTATCGTCATCAGCAATACGGACCCAACTGCGTCCCAGTTTGGTCAAGTTTTTATTGCACCCGGCATGAATGTGGCCTTGACTGAGGGCCAATTTGACTACGGACCCATTGACTTGAGCAAGGTTGATGGAGCCATGAATGGCGCCAACGCCACTATCCAAGTTCTCATTAGCACGGTGGACGGCATCCTTTATCAGTGCATTGATGTGGTGCGTTCCAATTGCGGGCTTGCAATCATTGGCTTGACAGAATAGATACAGACATTTGACAGCTCTATCTCTGCTATCAAGACGGCTGCCATTACTCCATTTAGTGCCATTGCGGATGCCGCTGGACCTGCCGCGAACACGGCCACAGCCACTGCCCAAGCCAGCAAGACTGCAGCGGCCTCTTCTGCTGTCGCCTCGACGAGCAGCAAGTCTGGCGCGCTTGCTAATGTGGCTGGCGTTGTTTTGGCTGGAATGATGGTTATTTTTGCTCTTTAAAGCGTTTTCATTTCGAAGGCAACTTGCCAGATAGGAAGCAAATCGTTCACTTCCTACTTCTCTCAATTTGATGTTCAAAAGTCGGGCACATTCAGTCGCAGATAGTAACCCGTTACTGTGTGCCAATTACGATTCGTAATGAACCAATGCAAAATCCCTCGTGACGACCTCACAAATCCCTCACTTCAGTTGAATCTTACATAAAACGAGAATGCTCGCAGGCTTCCTCCTTGCCGCCTCAGCCATCTCTGCACACTTCATCGTGAGTCCGCGGCGTCGCACCTGAGTATCTCCAGAGTCTTGCAAGATGTATGTGCTGAGATCTTGATGAATGATATGAATAGTTCAGATATATATGAGTCAAGCTTGACATTGAGTGTTCCATTCTTGCTTACAAATGGATGTGAGTTGATGAACACAATGCAAATACATAGCTGATAGACAATCAAATAAGTTGGTTTTTCACCCATGAAGAGTAATAAAGCTTTAAGCGAGTTGTCAATGTTGTCTGTATTTTGCGCCTAGCACACCCTTTTTATCTCAATTTTGTTGCCATTCGCTGCCATAGAAATCAAAGAAGAAAAACAATATCCCGAGTATCCCGGAATCTCCCATACCTGCATGCTGGAACATGTTGTGAAATTCTCTGTTGCCACTCAGTTTTGTAATCAAATCTTCTCCTTGTCGAAACCGTCATTTCGCCATCAGCCTCAACTGCTGATTCACTGCATGTCTCAATATTGAGATCATAGTGTCATCAGTGAACTCCTTCTGGTGTCACTGCAACTGCAGTGGGTGTCTAAACTGATTCGCTACCCTGTGTCATCACCTAAACTACTGATTGGTTACATTCTCATGCACATTAGATGCTAGCATAGTACTTGTACAAATGGTGGATTTTCCTTCATCCTCATGACATTGAGCCCATATTCTGATGCAAAATGTGGCAGGTATTGACTGGGATTTGGATTCTGCATGACCACTATGTTGGACCCTGGGAGGAACTTGCATAGGTATCTCAGATATCTCTTGACATGGACATCTATTTTACTACTACACATGTACTCACACTTGTCTATGTAAGCCTTCATAGCTCTTGAGAACTCATCAGATATTTGCAGAACATTACAAGTTGTCATCATTGTCACAGTCATGTTGTCATCATCTGCACTTCTATCACTAGCTCATCATCATAGTCCATTCTGCTTAGTGCACTCTGAATTTTTAGAGTGCCACAAGACTGACTGTACTAGGATTCAAGCCATGGGCTTCAGATGTCAACTTCATCTGCGTCGTACTCTGAGCATTGGCATGACCAGTGTCATCTCTGACAGCATTGTCCTCTTTAGCCTCCATTCGGCTTGAGAAGATGTTGAGCTGGTCTTGCTGCACTGCATAGTTCATTTTGAATGCATCAGAGATTTTTTTGACTCCCAACTCAGGAGGCAATTTGATAAGTGTATGGTGTGATGTTATCCATCATGCTTGTTTGTTTCATGGTGAACAAATGTAATGCTGACAAGAACATTTTGATAGAGTCGTGATGGCAACTTGGCTGCCATACCTTCAGCATCTATCATGCTGATTTAGACGGCGCTGCTGGCAGAGTACCATCTGCAACCACCACTGATATAAATACTTCTTCCTCAACCGCAACCAGCTCCAGTAACACACCAGTCAGCACGACTAGTAAATCCGATTGCTTCTCCGAGTGACTGGATCCACCTCTTTCGAGAGAGCTGCTTGCGTATGTAGCTACCTTTACAGCGGGTTCCACCACTTGGGGATTAGCATCCTCTCGTGTACTTCCGCTGCCCTGACTTAACTGCAATACCATGGTTCCCACTCTCACTGGCTTCCCAAACTTACCCATCCCTAGACTCCCCGTGCTATCACTTCCTACCACACTCAAAGCCCGCCCACTTACTAGCTGCTCGCCCCGAGGGATTTAAAGCAGTGTGGCCATTATGGGCGGTTATCGCGTCATCCAATGCAGCCGTATTGTACGTGTTGCCTGCCTCATCGAACTCCGAATGCAGTTTCCATCTGCGTCTTCATCTCTCCCATTCTCACCAACACGTCCCGAAATACTGCTTAGCTTCTCTCACAGATGAGGTACTTTGCGAGGGGTTCTAAGAAGGAAGCTGCGGGGCTTTGACTAATCGAAGCCGGGAGACTGCGGCGGAGACGAGCTGCTGAGAGTCAATCGCAGCGACTTGCATGAGGTGCGCGAATGCCTCTCCGTCCATTTCATACTTCCGACCAGGGCGGCGGGTTCCTTTTTGCCCAAGGTGTTGAAGCCGTCCGCTTGTGCAAGCTGAATTGAAGCCCGACACCGCCTCGCGCAGCTTAAGCGTCTGCGTTCCAACATCTTCGTACACCACCGCTCTGAGAACCGTTCTCTTGCCCGTCGCCGGATGATGCACCGCATTCACAATGTTTAGTCTGGTAAGCGCGATCGCATGGTGCCACCAAGATTCCAGTCAGAAAATAACTCACCTACCACCAACAGATTTATGTGGAGTAGATCTTGCGACGGCGTCCTTTAACGTCATCGCCAAGCTGCCATGCTGGTGGTTTTCAGTGGCTGCTTTACTCTTGTTATTCTAGTTCTTTACGCGGGTACCAGCACGAAACATTACTTATGCGGCGGAAATCTTGGCGAATGGCTATCAGAAAGCGGCAGCGATTCGGTGTTCACAAAAACACTTCAAAAATGGCCCCAAAACGTCAGAAGGCCGACACCACCGTGAGACCCCTCAGCGATTGGGATCCAGCTTAACCGTAGTCTCATGCACAGGCTTTCACCAAGAAAATCTGCTGCATTGGAGCAGGATACGTCGGTGCGCACACCACCTTGTGTTTTGACAGCTATATTGGGCTCCTAAATACTCCTGCCCCCTGTACTCCATCCGACTGATCTGTCGCTCACATACTATACTTCTTAGGCGGACCAACGTGCGCTGTTATCGCCTCCAAGTGCCCTGATATCAAGGTGACGATCGTGGACATCAACCAGTCCCGCATCGACGCATGGAACAGCAGCAACATTCCCATTTACGAGCCCGGACTCGAGGAGATTGTGTTTGCCACGCGCGGCAAGAACCTGTTCTTCTCTAGCGATGTGGACGCCGGCATCCTCGAAGCTGACCTCATCTTCGTGTCTGTCAACACGCCCACCAAGAAGAGCGGAATCGGTGCAGGTTTCGCGGCTGACTTGGCGTAAGTTTTCTCTTCTAAGTACCCATCCACCCTTTACGAGGACGCTTCGGAATGATAACGGCCGGGCAAAAGAATTTTCTGTTTTTGAGTGAGGATACTCGTGTGACGGAAAGGAGCATGGAATGCACTCATGCATGATTGAATGTCATGCGCTGCGCGAATCATTAGAGATTTGAGAGAGGCAAGGAAACCTGAAGGACTACGTGAAGGTTCGCTCATTCAATCCGACCTTTGCCCAGTCGCCAATCACAAAAATTGGCGACCAACTTCCAATCAACAATCATTACAACCCAGTTACATTGAAGCCGCGACACGCCGCATTGCCCAAGTCGCCAAGTCGCATAAGATTGTGATTGAGAAGAGCACAGTCCCCTGCCGTACAGCCGAGAGTATGCGCAAGATCCTCGACGCCAACAGCCACGAGGATGTTACCTTTGACATTCTTTCAAACCCCGAGTTCTTGGCTGAGGGAACCGCCATCAAGGACTTGATGAACCCGGACCGTGTGCTGATTGGTAGTATGCAGACCCCTCCTGGCTTGAAGGCCCAGCAGGCCCTAGCGGAAGTGTACGCTAGATGGGTACCCAAAGAGCGCATCGTTACCACCAGACTTTGGAGCTCCGAATTGACAAAACTGGTGTGTTGTCGACTTGAAACGTTCACATTTCCGCCAACTTGCTGATGCTGTTCCCCAGGCTTCCAACGCTCTTCTTGCCCAGCGTATTTCCAGCATCAACTCCCTGAGTGCCATCTGCGAGGCGACTGGCGCCGATGTCGACGAGGTCGCCTACGCCTGTGGCCTGGACAGCCGTATAGGCCCCAAGTTCTTGAAGGCCTCCGTCGGTTTTGGAGGCTCTTGCTTTCAGAAAGACATATTGAACTTGGTTTACTTGTCGCAAAGCTTGCACTTGCCTGAGGTTGCCGAATACTGGAACCAGGTAGGCTCTTCCTTTCGAGTTAAAGTCTTCAACTCACCTCGGGTGTCGTCCCACAGGTTGTAGCCATGAACGAGTACCAAAAGCGTCGTTTCGCCGAGGGTGTTGTACGCACACTTTTCAACACTATCACCAACAAGACCATCGCCGTCTACGGGTTCGCCTTCAAGAAGGACACTGGTGACACTCGTGAGACAGCTGCCATTGCTATGATCAAGTACTTTTTGAAAGAGAACGCCAACATCAAGGTATACGACCCCAAAGTGCCCGCAGAGCAGATGCTCTACGACTTGACTGTCGACAACGACGTTGATGTCTCTGTTTGTGAGTTTTGTCATTGCCTTGTTACATCGGCCTGATTGTTGATACCATACTGGAATGACTAGACAACAAGCGCGTGACTGTCAGCAAGGACGCCTACAGCGCTGCCGAGGGTGTGGACGCTATTGTTGTCCTCACTGAGTGGGACGAGTTCAAGAAGCTCGACTATGCGCGCATCTACACCAAGATGAACAAGCCCGCTTGCATCTTTGATGGACGTCTCATTTTGCCCACGGATGAGCTCAAGAAGATTGGTTTCAATGTGGTCACTATTGGAAAGGGAGATGTGCAGTAGATGCTGAACTTGTCACTTTCATTGCCTAACGAGGTATTGTTTTTGATTCTTTGGTAACTTTTCTTGAGAAGGACTATTTGTTTTAATGGAGCGATTAAATTGATGCGATGAATCAACGCCGATCGTTATTGCTCTAGAATGGCGCACACTTGGGCATGAGATGTCGGCAAATGCCTGTCCTGCAATGACCTGTCCCCTTCTCACATACTCACTGCGATCTTGCAGCTGCTTGCTTGTAAATCTACTATATGTTTGACAGCACACGGATTGTGTGTTGGCGGGTCCCTCATGTTGGTCAGAACGCAGCTTCAAACTTTCCCTTATAACCAACAATTCAATTACATGAGCCAATCGTACCACTGGATGCAAAATCTTCTCTACCTTCACGATATTGATCAACTTCGCGATTGCACGCAGGAGACTCGAAAACATGTTTCATCGAAGTTCTATATTGCCCTTGTATCCACGTGCTCGGCCACATGCAAAACCTTCTTACGATATGGGTAGGAATATACCTTTGAGTGCACCAGATGCGGTCGTGAGCGAGTTCCAAGCGTCGGAGTGTGCTCCCATCGTTGCGGAGACCCGCGCGAGACACCCCAGGATGTCCTCGAAGAACGGTTTTTTGAGATGCTGCTTTTCATCTCGTGCGGGCGATCTAGGCTACAGGCTTGGTAACACGGATAAACTCCACAACAACCACGATGTTGTTCTCTATAGAAGACTGTATGGGAAAAATCACCAAATTGAGAAAGTAAGGAAGTAAAGAGGGAAAAGTAGCAAAGGTGGCAAGAAGCATTAATCCTTCAAAACTTGCATGTAAACGCCCGACATGTTGACAAACGTCTTGTAAATCTTGCATTCGTCAATGGCCGTCTTAATAAGCGCGTCAAACTCTTCAGGTGTAATACCCAACAATTTGGGCATGTAAGGTCGAGTCCCTTCCATGGCCCATCCAATATCGATGGCTTGCATGTGTCCAATTTTGCCATCCCAGTTGATGGGACATGAAACGGTTCTCGACATGACATTCTCGAGGCGAGCACTGGTCAGCTTCTCACCATCCCGAACATGAGAAGGAAGATTACTGCCTTTGGAACACACAGGTTAACATTCACACTTGTTAAGCAACGACGGACTCACTTGCGTTCACGTCCATTCCGCGTGCCGTCAACATGGCAATGACTGCATAAAAGTTCAACGCTGTTATCAAAAAGGATACAAGAACAGCTTACATGCCCCCGCGATTTTTTGATAGTTTGGACCTTGGCGGTGCTGGACGACGTCGCACTATAATTCTGTCAATACAGATTCTTTGCATTATGGGACCGATAATTACCTCAACCAACTCAATCCAGCCCCCAGGCTTCGTGACGCGAATCAACTCAGCAATAACTGCAGGCCACTTATCGTTCGGAATCGCAGTAACTAGCAGTCGTTGGTGGACGTAATCGAATGTGTTATCTGCGTCTGATTGTCGAATCGAACTTATTGCTTTCTCTTCCGCTTGCACATCTGCAACGAAACTCACATGGAAGTCCTTCAAGAACGTTTCCAAAGACGCACTTAGCAACTGGCCAGTCCAGAAGGTCTGTCGCGATATCGCATCCATGGTATTCGGCGTCAGAGTTGTACACGAAGACGGCGTCCAGCCAGGCGCCAGCAGCACATCCCACATCAAGGACTTTCGTTCCCTTGCGCTTCACAAGGCGTCTGGCCTCAGGGCATATGATGTCACTATTTCTCTTGAATTAGTTAAATGCACAAAATCAGATTATTAGCACTTACTTGCCAAAAAGTTTCTTGAGAATGTTATTCTAAAAACATAGCTTGTTAATTAAGGGTTTCCAATGGGATTCAATCAAGGCAACCTGCAACTCCAAGCGATTCTGTTCCTTCATGTCCGACGGCAACACGTAATCGCTGGTTGCAACCGTATGATATTCACGATCAGTGTCATTGTCTCGGGGGTGCCAATAGAGGGCCTCGTTGTTTGCCACACTGCTGGCTGTGTCGGACATCACGTCGGATTTGACGACAGGGCTCGCGGCCTGCGCCTCCTCCACTGTCTCCTTAACTATAGCTGGAGGAACCGAACGTGCACTCCTGAAGCGCATCATCTTGAACCGATCAGAAGTGGAGGACTGGGTGTTTCCCATTTGAATTGGTCTTAATTTGGGGTTCACAGAGAGACCTTCCAATCACGATTTTCACTTTCAATCAAAGAAGAATTCAAACAGGATTTTGTAAAGAAACGTGTCAGACTCTCAGCGGATAAATTAAAGGACATCAGACTGTGCAGAGGCGGTTCTACTCGCACTGTCCTTTGCTAGTGTCCCAGCTCGCGACTTAACCCTCTTTTTCTTTGCAGGAGGTTTAAGAATCTGCGATAGAAAGACGGTTACAGACTGTTCAATGGCAATTCCAAAGGAATAGATGCGGTTGGATGTACCTGAAACGAGCAAGTCAAATGTTCCGTCACAGTCATGATTGCTGCCGCATTATCAAATTCGCCGCAGTAATTGGGCGCACTAAAGACTGTCACAAGTTGCCTTTTTGCAAAGAACTCGTATCCGTCCTGGACGACCTGATGTGCTCGACAAATTAAGTCCAGATCGTGCTTTTCGAGAAACTTTTCCACGACGTCGGCACCAAAAAGGAACCCAACGCCTCGATCACTTTCCCCCCATCCTGTGACTTCGGAGCTGGGATCTGACCAAAGAAGGTCGCATAGAATACCTTATCGGGCGAAGTCAGATATAATTCCAGGACACTTGATAGAGACGTCCTACCAGTATCCGGTACATCAGAGGGTCTCATGATTCGCCGAACTTGCTCCATCGATTGCAAATCTGGCGACAGGCCTCCATGCATACAAAAGATCTTTTCATCCACAATCGCGGCGATGGGCAGGCAGTTGAAGCAGTCCGAGAATGTTTTCCAAAGCTTTATGCTATACCGGCGTTTGCCTATTAAACAGTGCTTAAGTATCAATTCCGAAGTGGCTTGTAGAAACTCACATTCGTCATAGAAGCCATATAGCCGGTTAATGCTCGCACACTCGTGGTTACCGCGCAGGATAAAGAAATTTTCAGGGTACTTGAGCTTATACGCGAGGAGGAGGCAGATTGTTTCGAGCGAGTGCTTTCCCCTGTCAACATAATCGCCCATGAAGAGGTAATTTGCAGATGGAGGGAAGCCTCCGTATTCAAAAAGTCGGAGCAAATCATAATATTGTCCGTGAATATCGCCTACAGGCACCATGAGCTGCTAACTAGAGCCGCCAGAGTGAAGGGTCCTCACCGCAGATTTGAATGGGGGCCTCAAGCTCGAGCAGCGGTGGCTGACTCATAAAGACCTCCCGCGACTGAATGCAAAGATACCGAACTTCGTGCTCCGGCAGCTGGATGCCTTTCCCACGCCGCTGACCTCGCACTGTTCGAGTCGAAGGGGGGTCAATTAGGGTAGCTTTGGACCGATGGGCACGGCAGCATCACATGACATCGGCAGTTGCAGGTCATCGAGGAAGTGGAAAACTATACCGGAAAGCAGGTGCTCGATGATGGAGTCTAGGTCGACAGGTGTCTCATCGGTCGGCTGTGCGCCAGGAGGCCCCGCTGCAGCGATCGCCATGATTTCTTCAGTTGGAAGAGATCGCGAAAGCAAGGTCTGTGAGAGGATCGGCCGATCTTAGTTAAGTCGGAGAATAAAAGAGTGTTTTGGGACGGTTGTTTGTTCGTCACCTGAAGATTTTCTCCAGGACTTGGCCCATAAAACTGCCATGAAACTTAAAATTGCACCAGGTCATGATGGATCGGCTGTTAGGAATAATCGAAGGCTGTTGCTTGTGTGTTTATTGAGAAATGCTTGTAGTTATGGTCTGATCCTGGAAGATACAAACAGCAGTGCTTCACATTAGCCTGCTAAATAATCGATTTATTTTTTCCGATCCCTGATATTCGTGGCATTGTATTGAAGTTGGGAACTCGAATGTTGTTTCCAATTCATGCTCTGACACAGGGAAGCGCCGTGTTGCCACAGGTCCGTATTTTTTGTAAGAACAATTTGGCATTATCATACTCATTGTGCGTTGTTCTTGGTGATGATGAACCAAAACTGGTGTATGGTCTTCATTGATATTTGTTGTCACTGATGTTGGAGAAATATCCATGTCGTTGGTCTGACTCTGGAATGTTGTCTGATCAGAGAAGTGTCAGGTGTTGGCAACGTAGATAGTACAAATTTGATAGGAAATTTGTTACACAAGTTGGAAGTGGGTAATAATCTATAAAAGAAGGTTGCGCGTTTGGCTCAGCACACATTCCTTCTTCACTCTCCTGATATTCATTTCTTTGGTGCCTTCATACATTTTGTGTCGACACTGGTTCTACACTTTTAAGCAGTTGTCGAATTAGGCACTGAGGGATATTCTTGATGCGGGAATTAAATTGGGCTGGAGATAAAGCAGCCATCTGCTTGATCCAGGTTGCGAAATCTCGTGTGAGTGCGGTTTGTGGAGGCATTGTTTGAAAAATACATGTATTATACTATTTATTACATATATGAACAAAAAATGGTGCAAGAGAACGTCGTATTTACTGTTTGACTCTATTTGCATTTTCTTCCTTTGAATGGATTTATGACACCTTTTATGTTCATGGTACAAAAGTAGGACCTCTATTCCAGAAAGAAATTGGGACGCCCATCAGAAATGTTCATTTTTTGCACCCAGCAGAAACTTTAAAACACACTTTGATAATTTTAAATACAGTAACTCCGCACTTCAGTCAATGCAATCAATCAAAACATTAAAAAATTGGATTTAATTTTAAAAATTGATTTTATTTATTAAATACTAAAGATCATGTTTCCATCCAAAAAGGGATTAGTTTCTATCAAAATGTAACACTGTTTGAATCAAGTGATATGGTTTTAATGTGTTCTGGTGTCTTTGTACGAAAAGACACGCTGACCAATATAGCAATCAATGGCGTTGTGGTCCTGAAAACAAGACAAGAACACAAGAACTGACCGAGAATCATTTCGAATCTGATTCAGAATAACAAAGCATGAGGAATTGGTTTCTCATCAAGAACAAGTTTGTAAAGAATTCAAGCATTACCAGAGGTACTCTGAAAGGTGGAATGGATATTATAAACAATGTTTTAAAGAAAAAATGGATTCTACAAGATGGTGGACCAAAAGAGATAGATTGTAGGTATAATGATGACTATTTAATGTGACATGTCCTACTCGTTACACGAACAGTCATCCAAACATTGACAGAAAAGTATATATTCTGAGAGATGTGCCAGATAATTTGGTAGAAGGGAGAATCAATACAATCACATTAGAGTTTTGTGAACGTCAGCCATACGATACTGCAGTGATTGTAATTGAATTGAAATCGCTCCAGTTCCAGCAAACCAAGTTGATATAATGAATCAAGAATGTATGGTGCTGTTCTCAAGTACTCAAATGAAATAGGAAATAGTAACTGCGTCGTAACATTTCTTCTTAATGCTTACTCAAAACACATTTAATGTCTCTTGGAATCTAAATTCAGAGCAATCTTTAGTGAAAGTGAAGACGAACTTCAGGATGTTTCTATTCAAGAAGAAGGGGTCTCAACAACTCAGGTTCAAAGGTTTTTTAAACAATATGGAATCAGCATGCATGCTATCAATTTGAGCTGTAAAGTATTTTGTCAATAGTCAAAAACCATCATTTTCCGAGCTTAGTCTATGTGTGCGCCAACCAGCACAACTTGATGAAGCATTACAAGAATTGATGTTTCTCTTGAGAGACAACAGTCATCTGGCAAGCCATTTCAACGTATGTCAAATAAGAAAATACTTGATGTCTCTCTGACATCGTGATGTTATCACCAAAAACAACTTCCTGTTACAAGGGAATGGATAGTACAATGCTCCTGTGTTAAATTACTGCCAAAAATTTGGAATTAAAGATGATATTGCGTATGAGACTTAAACTACATGGCAAAAATACAATACGAGAGAAATCCAAGGTATAAACTGCAATCAGGTAAAACTTGGCATACCTGAGAAGGAGACTGAAGCACAGCATTAACGTATTTTGAAAATAGGAAGGCAAATAAGCAGAGGTCTTGATTGATAGGCTGTCTCTTTTAGAGTCGTAGATAATGCTGTATTCCTTCATGTAGGCAACTTCCATGACCAATAAATAGGACTTTGCCAATGTTAAGTTGTGACTGGAAGACATTCTTGATTGCTTGCGTGCGTTGCGTGCGTGTACAATATCACTTCTGTCGAGACCTTCAGACACCGTTCGGACCCGTCAGAGTCAACACCTATAGCAACAGCGACTGCTTCTATGACTCGCAAGTAGTCCCAGCGCGCCATGAGCCACAAAAGCGTGCATTTTCACACCTTGGGAGCGGACCACCCTTGAAGTTTGAGCGTAGCAGCCAGCAGCCCTATCAGGCCACCAAAGGTCGCTTAGAATGCTAATTTGCAAGTTCAATACGCTAACAACGGTGTTTGTGGCAAGACAAAATGGAAGCAGGTGAGGGCAGGACGGTGGGAGACTAAGGGAGGGACTTCAGCAACAAAGCACTAGTTGCCAGGGTGTTGAGGCAAGGGAGGGGTCCACGTTGGCGAGGCCTGCCAGCGTGTATATGCTGCTGTTATTTGCACATCAACTCTAAGGAATGTTTGAACGAGGCTCAAAATCCTTGAGATGTGAATCCTGGGATTACATGCACAAACCAAATTAAATCAAGTTGGAGCTGTCACCCAAAAAACTTTACGACGTATGGGGTCACTTTGCAAAGACTGCTCCGCTTGCT
>MU614793.1:0-17611 GCA_025201725.1 Chytriomyces sp. MP71 | reverse complement strand
GTACTGCATACCGCGATGGTTATAAATGGAGGGGTGGATTATTGCGGGTACGTGCCGGCTTGTCTCCTTTAAATAATTCCGCCACCCTTTCTGTTGCGCTTGAAACCTGTGTAATAGCTGTAAAGAAAATGGATTCCACTGGCAGCCCCACACATAGCAACAGCGCCGCATCCGCGAGCGGCGCCAGCGAGACGAAGACTGCAAACAGCGCGCCTGGTGTCGTAGGACAAAGTGCGAGCGGAGGATACCCTTTCTTTGCGAACAATGGGAGCAACGGATACCTTGGCGGCCATCACCAGTATCAGCACCAGCAGAACGTATACGCGCAGCAGGGTTTCAGCCACCCTCCTTTCACACAGCAACAGCAACAGCAGCACCAGCAGCAACAGGCGCAGATGCGGCGCGCGTCGTTCCAGCCAAACCATTCAAAGCCCTTTCACAATATAAGCACGAACCGCTTCTCTGTTTCGCCCTCCCGCTCAGCGGCAGGTCCTATCTCGGACGAGTTTGCTCACTTTGGTGCTGCCGGTGTCGGCGTTCCCATCAGTGCGGCCGTGAGTGGACCCGCGTTTGTGCTCCCACACCACTTCCATCAACACAACCAAAACAACCACCAGCAGATGCCCTCCATCCAGCCATCTGCAACCGCTATTCCTGGTCTGCCCATCCCCCCGCATTTCGCTCACCTAACGTCCCAAATGGCGGGCACTTATACACCTGCAATTCCTCCGTCCACTATTCATGGCGGCGCATCTATCCTTACTCCCGAAATGACTTGGTCGCGGGTCGATTTACCTGCATTTGTTTGGTTCGAGCTGTTTATTCGCGCGGGGAGCGTGCTGAGTGCGGCTGCCGTCGCTGCCAATACGGAGGTCAGTGGTGGCGGCCCAGATGGGGCGGGAGGCATGTTTTTCGGCTGGCAGGGACCTGTTGGGGTTGTTGCTCCTGATTTGATGTGGAATGCATTGAGGGAGAGTTTGGGGCGAACCGTTTCCTTTCAGGTGGAACCGATTCCCTTCGTTCCCTCAAACAGACCATTCCTGACTAATCCTTTTTTGACCTGCTTCTATCACCGTAGCAGCAAAACCAGGCGACAGCTAACCAAGCGCCAACCGGTATTTCCCAATCCACCAATCACCCCGACGGATCCAACCCATTGTCCTCAAAAACATCAAGTGCAGCAGCCAACAATTTGACGTCGTTCGCTAAGGATAATCCCGCCCCTACCGCTGCATCGAATGAACTTAAGTCCCAGGGCCCATCTCGTCCTGCATCAAGCATGAGCAACCACAGTGACCAACCAGGCCACCATCGAGCTTCGCTCTCTCGCAAATCGTCGCACAACCCTTCCGTACCTTTACAGGCGCCCTCCCAAAAGCAACGCGTGACTCAACCCCCTCCCTCGAAATCCAGGACAACCCTCAGTAGCGCCACCCAGGCCACAGAAACTGTAACGCCGGACCGCACGGACAGCTCTGCGGCGTTGCAGGCCCTGGACGCGCTCGACGTGCCTATTCCGGCGCTCAAGGACATCCCGCCCACCTTCCTCAAAGCGCTTGTTGACCTGTTTGGCGTACGCGGTTTCTGCTTCCATGTGGGCAAACCGGCGGGGACCGTATTCCTGGCGCAGCGCGGGGATGGAAGCAGCGGCATTCCGAACCAGTTCAGTGTGTTTTGCCCTTTTGAACGGTGTTTTGGATGCGCGCGGGCACTTATTACGGGCGCACATTACACAGACAGCTGCTGGATCTGGCGAAGGCACATAGTATCACTTTGGACTTTATCAAGTTTGAAGACGCCGTCAAGGGGGCTGCATTGCGCAGCAAAGAGCTGCGCGAGGGCCGAGAGACGCGCGAACCGCGTGAACTGAGAGATCCACGTGAATCCCGTGAGCCGAGGGAGCCGAGAGAACCGAGGGAAACGAGGGAGCCCAGGGAGGGCAAAGCGGACAGCGTTGGTAATTGGCGGGATCAGAAAGAGGCAGCGGCGGCTGCCAAAGTGGGGGAGGCTGCCGTTGGCAAGACGGAGATGGCAACTTGGAAGGACAGGAAGGAAGGAAAGGAGAATAAGGAAGGGAACGGTGCGGAGAGGTCTGAACGTGGCGGTAGGGGTGGCGGGCGAGGTGGACGCGGAGGTGGTCGTGGGGGGCGCGGTGGGGGTTTTGGCAATGGGGAACGAGGGGGCCTCCACAATGGAGAGAGGAGCATTCCTGGTGGGCATGTCCATAGCGATAAGGGCGATAACCATGAACGCAAGGACAAAGAAAAGGGTGCTGATCGGAACACTTCCACAGCTGTTTCGTCATCGTGATGGTGAATTTGTGTCGTTTATTGAAGGCCCTATTCTCCTTTTTGTTTGTTCATACTTTTTACGGGGATTGTTTCGCCTGCGAGTGTATCTGTGCTCCAATAAACTGTAATCAAGAATGTAAGTCGATGAGAAGAATTCACTTGATCAAAAATGTTGACGTCGCTTTTCTTTCGTTGGCTTTTTCAAGCCAGGTGTTGGCGCGTTATTTTTGAAGAGGAGTTTATCAATAATCATCATAAGTATTATGTTCTGAGTTTATCTGTGCATGTGCACCAAGGGGTGTAATGTCTCACATTATATGTGCTGCAATGACCAACTTTTGGTATGAAGTCCAAGGACGAAAGAAAACTCAAGCATTATATTGAGATAAGCCAGCTACCTACCATTAATAAAAGCAATGACACTGTCTTACACCAATTAGTTAGCATAGAGGTAGCGTGTGTGTTGGCATCATCTAAACACCAATTTCAAGTCTTTTCTTTTGGTGAGCACCATGAGATTGTTTACTACAAGCAAAACTCTTTTGACAATGGAGGGAGCAGGCTGAGGGAACAAATAGTGCTATCGCGATGAGGCTGGATATTGTTTCGTGGTTACTGTAGTGACTGAACCACTTGAGCTTGTCCTTTGCGACTCCCAATCACCAATCGGCAAAAGGGTCAACTAGTTCGAAGTCTTTCAGCATTTCACAACCGAAAGCACAGCGCTTGGAATCAAGAGATTAATTGAATCAGTATTAACAGGTGACCAACTGTTTTAACAAGGTGGTCAAAGTGTTTTGTGTACATGAGACGAAAGCTCTCACCATTCCCAATTCGCAGCACATTTCGTTAGACTATCCATGACTTCTTCACACTGTAATTTTTTGATTATCTTGCCTGCTTATATAGCCTTGCCAAGGCTTCTCTGATCAGTGAGGGCAAGAACTGTCACCGTATGCGGCCATAAAGTGTCAAACCTTCACCAACCCTCCGATTCCACCTTCCATTTTTCTTCGTCAAGCGAAAATTTTAGAAACGTGAATTTAATTTCTTGATAAAACATTCGAAGGAATGAAAATTAAGCATTCAAGGTGCCCTTTGTGGAAGGAACATCGTTGCTTCCTGTCGGAGTAATTGCTTCGCGAAGAGCAATTGCTGCTGCTTTGAACGCGGACTCTGATCTATTCTGAAAGCATTATAACCCATTGAGTCCATGAACGCCCACTCTACCGGTGATGATCGTTGAATCCTTTTAGCACGTCTACATGCATTGTAATGCACGCGCTGGTAGCAAAAGACTCGAAAATATGGGGAATCATCTCGCACGATAGTTGTCCAATCTGTTCGCGTTTCAACCCGAGATCAATGGAAGCGTGTGGCCGACCCGAGATATCGACGACGCAGCGTGAGAGAGCCTGGGAATTCGTAGTCGATTGCTGAGTAATGCGAATCCGGAACGGAATCAATGAAGAATCACCTCATCCAAGGGCGCGTAAGCATATCCGAATCGCTTGATTCCGCGTGGTTCACCCAGAGCAGCCTTAAAAGCTTGTCCGAGTGCAATGGCAACATCCTCTGTTTTGGAGTAGAGCGTTGGCGTGGACGGGTTCGTTCTACGCAGATAAGGTCTCACCTGCCGTGTGGTGGTCATCCACGTGCAAGTCTCCCTTGCATGCGATCACCAGGCTCCAGTGGGCATGCTTCGCCAACGCATGAAGCATCTGTAGGCGAGGGGAAGCGTGAGCGAGCTTAAGTTTTCACAAAACCTCGCATACGTGATCAAAGAACCCGATGCCCGTATTGATGTTGATCTCCTGTGTTACAGGCTGTCCCGCATAACTTGAGAGGGGCGGCAGAGTCAGGGTCAGCGCAATGTCAGTTTCGGCGGTCTTGCGCTGGATTGATGCTGAACGAGTTTGTGACGTCATTTTCCCCTGTTGCAATTCATCTGAGAAGAAAGAAAATAGACAGGAAACGTCGGATAATATTGCGAAGATGAGAATGAGAGATGGTCCCGTCCTTGACTCACAAGAGTGTGTAGGTACAATAATGTTTTTCGCTTGGCAAGCAACTTCCGTTGCAGGGACCAGTCAGGCATGCACAGCTATCCTTGTGCGCGAGAGACATCAAACGGTAGGCTATCCCCTTCTCCACCAACTGTACCAGATTCTTCATGAACGCTGGCCCGTTTACTGCCAGTATCACCTCCTGTAACAGGTGTTCATGCTTACCAGCGCTACGACAGGCTGTAGTGAGCCATTTTCTGCTTCCAGTCAATCATCGCTTTTGTCACTCCCGTATAGCTTGCAAGCCCAACCCATGGAATCGTTACAACGCTCATGATTTTCTTTATTTCGCAGGATGAAGGGAAAAACTGATTGGCACCAGGTTGAGAGTCGAGAATATCATTACAAAATGTCCTTCTTCTTCTTGTTGCCTTTGTTGCGCGGCGGAGTGATGGGACGTCCGGTATTGACTCCCCCATACGCATACTTCTGCTTTTTCTCAGCCGGTTTCAGAATCTGTGGTAAAAGAGGCGCAAAACAGGCGTGTGAAAGGCTTCAAGGGAAACGGGATCCATAGATTATGAAGTACCTGAAATGAACACATCAACGTCTCATCCACACTCATCATGGCTCCGGCATTGTCAAACTCGCCACAATAGTTTGGCGCGCTAAACAGAGTCACGAGCTGCCGCTTCGCGAAAAACTCATATCCGTCCTCGACAACCTGATGTGCGCGGCAAATGAGGTCCAGATCGTGCTTTTGGAGGAAGCGCGTGACAACATCGGGACCGAAAGTGAAGCTGACACCGCGATCATTTTCGCCCCAACCAGCCACGTCCTTGTCAGGATCGGACCAGAGTAGGTCGCAGAGGAGGCCTGCGCGAGTTGGGTCAGAGAGGCGAGCAATCAGGTTGGACGAAACTTGGTGGTTACCAGTGTCGGGAATATCGGTCGGTCGCATCACGCGACGGATTTGGTCCATATTTTGCAAATCTGGGGAGAGACCGCCATGCATGGTGAGAATCTTTTCGTCAATGATGGCTGCCACAGGCAAGCAGTTGAAGCAGTCTGTAAAAGTTTTCCAAAGCTTGATGTTGTATCGTCGCTTGCCTATTGATAATTGCATGTTAGGGGAGGCAACACAAAAGGCAAGATCGCACACACATTCATCGTAGAATCCGTATATACGGTTAATACTCGCGCATTCGTGGTTGCCGCGCAGGATGAAGAAGTTTTCAGGATATTTGATTTTGTAGGCCAGCAGGAGACAGATGGTCTCGAGTGACTGCTTTCCGCGATCTACGTAGTCTCCGAGGAATAGATAATTTGCATCAGGTGGGAATCCTCCATATTCAAAGAGCCGAAGAAGGTCATAGTATTGACCGTGGATGTCGCCTGCAGGGTCAGAGCGAGTTAGCAACCCAAATCAATCACATTTTATTCGACCACCAAAGCTATTTGAAGGAGAGACCTACCGCAAATCTTGATTGGTGCCTCAAGCTCGAGCAGAATGGGCTGCGATATGAACACTTCTCTGCCCTTCGTGCACAGATACCGAATCTCGTGTTCGGCGAGCATCACCTGCTTTCCAGGGCGGCTTCCGCGCACTGGTTCGAAAAGCATATCAGTTTTCCACGTGTGAGACAGGGATGGGACAGAATAAGAGAGGAAATGGCACGGTTGTCCCTTGCTCTCAGCCAGTCCATTGCGCTAAGTACCTTCGAGCAGCCGCTCAATTACTGAATCAATGTCAATGTCGTCCGTCATTAGGCTGTCGAGCGATGGTGAAGTCATACTGCGCAGGTCACTGCTTTTTGTAGTCCTTGTGAGATCCAAGGTTCGACAGCAGATCGAACGGAAACTTTCTGTCGGAACTCCTAAGTATCGACGGCGATGATAAACGATTCCACTCTGTCGAAAACGTTTGCGCGCGTCATCCTTGCCTGCCTCCGCCCAGCGAAGGACTTCGCTTACGGACCAACATGATTCCGCTTCCTTCCCTGATTTCGTTGTTGTGCTTGTGGTTGTACCAGAAAGGAGGTGTTTGCGTACACTTGCAAACCCAAGGAACCGATCGGATCTTGTTAGGAAGTGACGATTCCTATAAACGCCACGATGCTGTCATTTACCTCACTTAGCGCGTGTTTGTCGCTCACAATTCTGTTCTGTACAGTTGCACTCGAAACGAATTCATCCTTCTTGACATGTTTCCGCTTCAATCACGATTCAACCCGCTCACTGCTGAAATCCCAGCTACTCAGAGTGCTCGCAACTGCTAGATGCTCACTTTTCCTCTAAAATGCTAGCAGGCCCTATTATCAATGACTAAATCGGTTGCAGTTTATTGCAAATGGCGTTGTTGACTGTAGAGGCAACCTGATCTGACTTTTTTGATTTGAGTTGTCAATGAACCATAATGAAATGGACACCCTTATTTAGGTGATATCATGCGTTGGCTTCATGTTCTTCTATGAGGCATCTTGCAGCTTTGGCGAATCCACATTTGCAGCTCTAGAATAATTGCATTGGTGTTGTCGATGAAAAGTTCGCAACACGGACGGCTCGCTATCATCACAATCTTTCATAGAGTTAAAATTAATACGACTGTGTTTAATAAGACTATTAATTAAATGGAAACATGTTAGTCGAGCATCCCCAGCAACCGCTACGCAGTCACCGGCATTTTTTTATGAAGTTTTGATGGAAAAGTGGAGGAAAACATGGGCGACAAAGGATGATAAATGGCAGTGACCTTATGGAAGACAAACGTTTTATTCAGCATGAGAAATTCAGCACGCAAATTCACGAAAGACCCTCAAATGTTGTTTGGGATAGTGTACAACTGCATCTGTGTAGTCGTGCCCTCCAAGAATCCAATTGACTGTCCGGAAGTAATCACAGCAATGTCCCCAGGCTTGCAAAGTCCCAATTCAATCGCAAACTTGACTGATTCACGAATGACTGTATCGTCCGTCCCGTCATGGAAGAAGGGCACAAGGCCGAAAGTAGCCGCCATCTGACGCGCAGTCTGCGCCACAAGAGTCGCCGCAATGCATGGAATCTGGGGGCGGTACTTGGCAACAAGACGCGCGGTGCCTCCGAGTTCGGTGATCACGATAATAATGGCGGCGTTCACTTGGCTCGCCGTGAGGACGGCACTGGAGGCGATGGACTCGCTCACAGAGATGGGCTTGGGCACGCTGCGTGTCATTTTAACTTGGTAGTCAAGGTAGTTTGTGTTGCGCTCTGCCTGGGAGGCAACGCGACGCATCACGTCGAGCGCTTCAAACACATAATTTCCGATAGCCGTTTCAGCAGAAAGAACGAGTCCATCGGCGCCGTCCATGACAGCATTAGCAGTGTCTATCGTAAAAAATCCCCTGTTCAAAAACTGGCCATCGAGTTAACTTTAAAACAGCGCTTACCAGCCGCCTCAGAACGAGTTGGACGCGGGTTGGTCTTCATGGATTCAAACATTTGGTTTGCAACGAGCACAGACTTTCCGAGAATGTTGGCCTAGCATGAGAATATCAGGGGAGAGTTCCGCGCATCGATGACAAAGCAAGTTCACCATCATAATCATACGTTTCTGCTCCATTGTGACCACCTCTACATCGATCTCAGCGCCCAAGTATCCACGATCAATCACGATTCCGTCCGCTGTTCTCAAAATCTCTTCGAAGTTGTCCAAACCGCGCTTGTTCTCAATCTTGGCAAAAACCTTGGTCTTGCTGTTTCCAAGGAGCAAGCGCACCTCTGTTAGAAGGAGAGAGAGAAAGTGATGTCAGATACACTGACCATGTTTCGGTCGGAATAAGAGCTCTTATACCCTGAATGTCTTCCAATGAGCGAATGCAAGAAACAGTGATAATGTCCACGTTATGCTTGATAGCGAATTTAATGTCCAAAGCGTCCTTGGCTGAAATAGTGGGCAGCTCTTCAATGACGTAGTCTGGCATGTTGATACCCTTGCGAGACCCAGTTAAGCAGGATCGAGAACGAAGTGTCATGGAGGCAAACCTTGAATTCCCCCAAGTGGCCACTGTTGTCGACGTTGCAAAGGATTCCTTCAGGAACCCGTGCTTTGACGGTAAAAGAGAGAAGTCCGTCATCCACAAAGAGCTTGTCACCGACCTTGAGAAGTTCTTTGGTGTACGTGCTCGAGACCTTGGACGAGGAGGAGGTTGGAACTGTCTAACCTGCAATTCAATTCAGTCGCGGCTTACCTTCGTATTGTCTCCCACAACAGTAGCATCATTAACAAATGTGAATTCGTCGCCCGCCTTCAAGTAGACTTCTTTTTCGGCCAGCTTCCCCGTTCTATCAAAAACGTGTTCAGGGACTTCACGCAAAACACCCCCCGGGAATCGCGGCATTCATACCTAACTTTCGGTCCATTAATGTCAAGCCAAATAGCGACCTGCGCCGTGGAGTTATTCTCCTTGAGATATCTACGAAGGTCCGCAATGACCGTCTCTGCCTCCTCGCGGCTGCAGTGACTCAGGTTAAGGCGTGCCACGTTCATGCCGCCCTCGACAAGTCTTCCAAGTTTTTCATAGCCGTGAGACGCTGTGTTGCGTGGATTTCTTCTGTTGGAGGAAACGGGGCGCGATCTGGCACGACCAACACGCACCAGGCCCTGATTTCGTGGGAAGCGTTAGGCGTAGTGGGAGAAGGCGCAGAAGAGGGAAGGAGAATTACCGATGGTACAGCAGATCTTGGTACGGAGCACGTCGCCTCCGTCTCTCGCTGCAGCAGGCGCAGGCATTCAAAGCGCGCAAGGCCGCACGGAAAACGAGCCATCAGCACCTGCCGCTTGCATAACATACGGAGTCGTATTTACCATGCAAAGCACGTTGGTGGGCGCGGGCTTCAGGCATCTCGTTGATGGATTTTTCCGGAGTGGGTGTCTGTTTCTGCTGACGCAAATGACTCGCTCCCCGCGCGGCAGATAACAGGGGCAAACACTTTATATTTCCTGTGAGCGTATGTGATACTTTTTTCGCATTCATTGTTACATGAGAGAAAATCTCATTGTGGCAAGAGTGGGAAATGTCCTCTCCTCCGTCCACTTCGGATAGCCTACCGAGTCCCAGGTTCTCTCGAGCTACTAAATTTGAAAGCAAGTCACTGTCTGTTATAGCCGACCACGACTCTTCGCGTGATTCGTTGATTCGCGACCTTAAGAATCAAGTCAAGCGAGTCACCCAGGAACGAGACGCCTTACTAGAATATGTTAAGGGCGTCAATGACATGGTGAGCAAACTCGCGTTTGAATCTGCGGCGGCAGACAACGCCATCCGCGAAGCGACGAAGATTTATTCGCGGCATACGGAAGGCATGGTTCACCTGCACAAGTCATTGAAAGATCCAAGCGACTTTTTGCTTGAAAAAAGGAGTAGCATTCGAGACTTTTCGGAAGACTTTGCGAGTAAGGCATCGTTTGTCTCTGAGACGATTATACTTCCCGATCGATATGTCACCATATTGAAGGACGCTGAAACACATGAAGACTTGGAAACACTGACAAAAGAGGGCTTGAATCATTTTCCTCATATTCCATTGCTGCAGTCATTTCCACTCTTTGCATCGTTCCCTCGAAACACAATGGAAAAAATAGACCGGGTAGTGTACGACATGACACGCAAGAAGGGCCAGGTTATCTTGACCAAAGGGGAAGAAGCCTCTGAAATCTATTTTATTCGACGGGGAATAGTATCAATTTTCATGGATGGGAAAGAGTTGACCACCCTTACAAAGCCAGCTTTCTTTGGAGAGCTCGGAGTTTGTAAGTTGTTCATGTGTTTTTGAAATTGTTTGGCTGAAGCCTTTTCACAGTGTTCAAATTCAAACGAACGGCAACAGTGGTCGCGAAAACAGACGTCATAATGATCGTGATCACAAAACAAAAGCTGGACGAAATCATATCAAACAGTCCTTACATTCAGGGCATGGTGGATGAATTCTCGAATAATAAGGAGATTTGGTGGCTTCGTCAGCAATATGTTTCGGAGCAAGAAAAGTTTGGTGCTGAGTTCGCAAATGATATTGCGCGCAAGAACATACGAAAGGTAATTTTGATGAAAAAAGCAAGACCTGATCTTAAAATGAATTTTTGCCATAGCTTGATGTTTTCACGGATGCGCCTGATTCTTTTATCGACACGTTGGCCATGAAAATGGCATGTATGGTGGTTCAACCCCAAGACAACATCATTTCCATCAACGAAGATTCCGATGCCATTTATTTCCTTGTTACTGGTACAGTAGAGGTCGTAGGTCCGACAGGAATCGTGCATGCGGAGATTCAATCAGGGAGCTTCTTTGGCGAAGTTGGAGTGATGTTGAACATGAAGCGCACTGCATCCATACGAGCCAAGGGACAGTGCAGTGTATTTCAGCTTACGAAAGAAAACTTGTTCAAGACCGTTTCGCTCTATCCGTCTATGCACGATAAAATCCAGGAAGCTGCGGCGGAACGTTTCACCTTGTTTAAAAGTCGGTCCGAAAAGAAGGAGGTAAAAAGCTCAGCAGGGGAGGAACAACTTCCTGATCAATTCGATTTGGAAGTAGGAGGACAATCGCTTACGAAGGTGATGGAGAATGGAGAATAGTATTTGCCGCGTTACTTACTCCACCTTCAGCTAAGCCTATTCAGAGGAGTTGATCCAGTCTTTATTCATGAGTTGGCTATTATCATGCGACGCAAAACTTGGGGGGCAAATGAAACGATACTCCGCTGCGGCGATGAAGGAACAAGTATGTTCTTCCTCGCTGCCGGAAATGCTGAGATTATTTCCGAATTCGGGGAAGTTATTGACGAAGTTTCTGGGCCATCTGCCTACTTTGGCGAGGTTGCTATCTTGGAAATGGTCCCACGAACAGCCACCGTCAAATGCGTGACTGTGTGCTCCACTTATGAGCTTAGAAAAGACGACATGGAAGCTGTTCTCGAAAAGTATCCCGAGATTGCAGCGCAAATAAAGGAAACTGCTGACCTACGAATGCAAAAGGTACAGTAATGATATCATTTGTTTCCTGGCCTCGCTCAAGCTCATTTCTGAACTCAATTTTCACCTCAAAAAATAGTACCTAATGAGAAACGTTCTCGCATAGTGTTTTCGCATCCTCTAGTCCCACTTTTTTCCGTTTTTAGTTTCCTGAAATTTCATTGTTTGATACAACGCGTACGAGGCCCGTGTCATGGAAGATGGTCTAGTGACAACCGCCGCGTCCAATCTAGACTCCTCAAACGCGGATCGCATGTCTGTGCAGCAGGTAGGAAAGCGGGGCAATTTGTAAAGAGAAACGAGGGGTCCCAAATCTTCTTCCTCAATTCCGTTTTCCTCACTTCCGTTGATGACGACGACAAGGACATCACCTTTCTGAGTCCGCCCATAATTTTGGATAAGTCGGAGTACTTGGGGCGATTTCATTTGTGACTTATATCACTTTTGCTCATTATTTAACGACAAGTGTCTTGGCATGAACGATGACGTAGAAAGATCTACTACGTTGGATATTCTTGATGTACTTAAATACATGTTGTAAATGACGGACAATCAGGATTCAGTTCGATGAACATATCCATTATTTGATGAATGAAACCTTGTATGTATGGCATGTTTTTTGTTGTGATCCAGTTCTGTTCGCTTCGGAGAGAAATTGTCGGAACGCAAGCCATGAGCTCCGTCCGAACCCGAGGGCTGTCAGCCCTCCTCCAGTCACCCCAGCGTCTCTACACCACCGGGCCCCGTCAGGTGTACAACCAGAGAGTGTCCTCTGGCAAGTACCGGGCCGACCCGCACCAGCAGAAGACGGTGGAGCACCTCCAGCGCTTGTACGACACCTTACAGTCGCACCCGCCTCCGCCGGTCACCCCGGTCAACTACGACGACGGCGACCCGCGCGGCCCGCATCGCGTCGGCCTCGAACAGATGGATGCCCAGGCAGCCGTCCTCAAGTCCCTCTTTCGCTTCGTCTCAGGCACAGTGACTGGCCGCAACCGTCCCGCCTCACAGGCACGCACCATGAATCAACCGGGCCCGCGCGGGCTCTATCTCCACGGTGACGTGGGCAGCGGAAAGACCATGACTATGGATCTCTTCTACCACAGCCTCGGGTCCATCGAACGCAAGCGCCGTGTGCATTTCCATGCCTTCATGCAAGACGTGCATCGCCGCGTACACCAGCTGCGCAAAGAACGAAACGTGACCTACGACCCTATCCCGCCCATCGCGCACGAACTCGCGAACGACGCCTGGGTACTCTGCTTCGACGAGCTGCAGGTGACGGATGTTGGGGACGCCATGATCCTGCGGCGGCTCTTTACAGAGCTCTATGCGCGGGGAGTTGTGACGGTTGTGACGAGCAATCGGCCTCCGGACGGTCGGTCGCCCTTTTTTTGTCATCAGGCCGGGGGTTTGACGTTTCGCTCCCGTTGAAACAGAGCTTTACAAGAACGGTTTGCAGCGCAAGAGTTTCTTGCCTACGATTGAAGTGCTCAAGGAACGAAATCTTGTTCATCCATTGGACTCGGGCATCGATTACAGGCAGCAGGCGAAAGGCAGCGAGCAAGTCTTTTTCTATCCTTTAGGTCCCCCGACCACGACATCCATTGAAAAAATCTGGGCCTCATTGACAGTGAAAGAAAAAGGTTGGCGTGCTGTCTTTTGGATGCCTTTCCAACCAGAAATTCTCACGATAGTATACACAGTTCAACCGAAAATGCTAGAATTCCTCGGCCGCACGCTTACGATCTCTGAAACATGCGACCGCGTCGCACGCGCCTCATTCGCTCTCCTCTGCAGTAGCTCACACAGCGCGGCAGACTTTCTCGCCCTCGCAGGACAGTTTGACACGCTTATTCTCACGGACGTTCCCAAAATGAGTCTTGTGCAGCGCAACGAGGCGCGTCGCTTCATCACTCTCATTGATGCTTTGTATGAAAACAAGATCAAGCTCTATATGTCGAGCGAGGTCGAGGCGAGTCTTCTCCTTGTGGGGGATGCGGAGGAGGCGGCAAATACGGGTAAAGAAAGGGAGTTGACTGCAGCGGATCGACAGTTGATGGATGACTTGAAGTTGCAGGTGGATCATGTAAGCATTTTTTAAGCATTTTCTCGTTCCCGAATATCGGTGTGTTTTTCAGGGGATACACTGACTTGTCTGTTGTTTAGCTCACAAGCTCTATTTTTACTGGAGCCGAGGAGGCGTTCGCGTTCCAACGTGCTGTGTCGCGTTTGGTGGAAATGCAGAGCGCCAACTGGGGCAAGCGGGACGAGCCTTGATGCATTTCACCGATTAATTAGTACAAGTTATTATTGACTTCTGATTCATAATGAAAGAAGGTGGATGATGTGGGGAAAGACTGCAAGCTTTTGTCACCAGAATCAATTGCATGATGAACCAATCCGGACCGAAGCAACTTTTCGAGAGCCCTGCCGTATCGATCGAAGACGACGACGACGCTTCGCCTGAGACGTCCCTTCGTGGGTCGACGGCTGTGACTGCGGCGTCGGCGACAACCAATTCGGCGCAGAACGCGGAGCAGCGGCTGTTGGAGGCAAGCGCTGGCTTCCGCGTCGGCGTCAGCGAGGACAAGAATAAGCGTCATCGACGCACGATGGAGGTGCGTTTGACAACCGCTTGGTTGGTGGCTGCTGGTTCGGTTCAAGAGGAGGGTGCCAGTCGTATCCAAGCTATCCCAGACTCAACTCATGCAACCTCAGGACGCGCATACGTTCCTTTTTCGGTACGGGGGTGAAGACGGACAGGGTGCGTGCGCCTTGCAGACCCCGATCCGCTTCAGACACTCACCCGAATCCCTTTCCCCCCAGGCTTCTTTGCGATCTTTGACGGCCACGCGGGGAAAGTCGCCGCAGAGTGGTGCGGAAAGAACCTGCACGAGGCAAGTCCTTTATTCTCGGAAGTCGCGGGGAAGACCTTGAAACCAAACCCGGAATCCAGACGCTGCTCAAACTGATCCGAGAACGGCCTGAGGCCCCGATACCCCAGCTTCTGAATGAAGCATTTGTCGAAACTGACAAGCAGCTTGCCTCGAAGAAGATTAGTTCGGGATGCACGGCTGTGGCCGCGTTGGTGCGCATTGAGGACCGCCGGACCGGCGAAGACGATGTCCTCGTAAGGAAGGTGAATAATACTTTTTTGGGAGTTTTTATGAAGTGAGACCCGGAGTTCTATTGCGCTGACTTGCTGGTGCTTTTTTCTAACAGCGCGTTCTATATACGGCTAATGTCGGAGATGCAAGGGCAGTCTTGAGGTAGTGAAGTTAGCGTTATGCTCGATGATGCTGATAAACTCCTGTAGTCGAAACGGGAAAGCGCTACGACTTTCGTATGACCACAAGGGCTCCGACATGCACGAAAAGCAACGAATCATGGAAAGCGGTGGCTTTGTAGTGAACGGACGAGTTAATGGTTAGGATATTGTTTTGGAGGGACACGCGATCCTGTCTGCAGAATGCGTTTTGACTCAAGGACCCTTACCCAGGTGTTCTGGCCGTGACGCGCGCATTGGGGGACGTGACCATGAAGGATTACATTATTGGGAACCCTTATACGACCGAAACGGTACTTGAGGACGCGGATCACACGTTGGTGCTTGCTTGCGATGGGGTGCGTTGAGTTTCCTCGCTTCCAGCCGCGTTACACTGAACGCCTTTCTTTGTGCTACTTTCGCTTCGGATCTAGGTGTGGGATGTGTGCTCAGACCAAGACGCGATCGACTTTCTCGCCGCGCAGCAGGATCGCATGGACACGCAGGCGGCTGCGGACGACTTACTTGCGCTCGCGCTGGAAAAGCTATCGACGGACAACTTGACCGTTATGGTGGTGCGGTTTTCGGATCTCAAGAGTGTTTTGGAGTCATGATCCGATATGTTGTTGAGTGGCATTGGGGATTTAATTTTGATTTCCGTTTCCTCTTTTTTTATGAACCATTGTGACCCCCGTGGACGGAACTTCTTCATTGTTAACCGTTGCGAAATCTGAAACACACAAAAGTCGGTCGGCTATGCGCCTGATAAGATGGGCTTACTGTGATTCGGAATCTCGCCATTTTGCGGCCGTATGTGCGTGACATCCTGTATGTGAACAGCAATATTCGGTAACGGGACCAAAAGCATTTTGGCACTTCATTGTAATCTCGGCTTCCCTGTGCCACCGTCTGGAAACCGTCATTGCAGTCTCCAGAGCAGAGTCCGTCGGAACCGCACGATAGATGGCGCACGTAAAGCCCACAACCTGATTTCTGGATCTCTGCAGAATTGATTGGCCAGACACTTTCGACTGGAAATGGAAGGACTGCTAGGCAACATCCTCGGCGCAATCGCGCACCCTCCTGGAGCCCCACAGCATAACCAGAACCAACAAGCGTATGGGACTCCGGGCCAGCAGCCGGCGCATGTGCAACAGCAGCAGCAACAGGCCCATCAGGTAACTGTTATTCAGCATTACCCTCGGACCGAGTAGGAGCCCGGATCCTTCGCAGGCAGAAAGGATCGTTTGGTATTGATTGAGAACTGCAGAACCTGCCGCCTGGTTGGGTTGCCCAGTGGTCCCAAAACTACGGCTGCTACTTTTATGCCAACACGGCTACTGGTCAGACTCAGTGGACACCGCCTGTTGCTGGGCAACAGCAGCAGCAGTACGGGAACCAGGTTTGCCTGCGTTTCTAGTTCCTTGATGGCGAGATCGACCCTGAGCTCACTATCCACTCTTCTTCCCCACCTGCCCACAAAACCTTTACTTCCATTGAACGCACTGAATGCATGCTGAAAACTTATTAGCCACACCACCAAACGGCTCCACAGCAGCAGCAGATTCAGCAGCACCAGCGCGTGCAGGGTGGCCGCGGCAACAAGAAGGCGCTCATCATCGGAATCAATTACACCGGATCCAAGCACCAGTTGTCTGGTTCGTTTCTGCAACTCGACATTTACCTCCGAAACTTATAAGCTACATTGGTCCAGGCTGCATAAACGACGCACACAACATTCGCTCCTTCCTGAACCAGAATTACGGCTATCCCACTGATCCAAACAGCATGATTGTCATGACGGACGATGCACGGGACCCGGCGATGCGCCCGACGGCCAAGAACTTGTTGGCGGGTTTCCATTGGCTGGTTGCAGGCGCTAGGCCTGGAGACCAGCTCTTCATGTCCTACTCGGGTATGACTCTCCTTGAAAAGAGTCTCGTTGGGAATTCGTTATCTTGACTCGATGCGTCAGGACACGGTGGTCAGATCCCGGACCAGGATGGCGACCGCGCCAACGGAATGGACGACACCATCTGCCCGGTAGATTTCGAGACGGCGGGCCAGATTTCGAGCGACCACTTGCACCAGTATCTGGTCAAAGCCTTGCCGCCCAATGTCAAGTTCAATGTGATCCTGGATTGCTGCCACAGCGGCACCCTGCTGGAGTTGCCATTTACATACCGCCCCGATGCGAACGGAAAAATGAGTCCAGTGGATTTAGTTAAGGGCGGGATGAAGCTGGCGTCGGAGGCAGCTTCAGTGTTACGGGGCGGATTTTCGATGGGCAAGGTGATTGATGTGTCAGTCGGTGTCCAGGTTCCTCACTAATTATTAAGGCAGATCAACGACTACAAGCGCCTGTTTGAAGAGGCTCGCGTTTTGGCGGGCAGCCTGCGCGGAGAGCAGACGCCCAATGTGGATCAAAATGGTTACAAGCAGGAGCAATTCCTAGAAAACGACAACGTTCCCCGCCAAATCATCTGCGTCAGTGGTTGCAAGGATGAACAAACTAGGTTCGTACTTACATTAGGCAGTCTGGGCGCTGAATCGTTCATTCTAGTGCCGACACTTCCTTTGATGGGCGTGCCTCTGGGGCTTTGACTTACGCGCTTCTGACCACCTTACGCCAGACACCTCAGCTGAGCATGGAGCAATTGCTTGTTTCCCTCAGAGGCTTTATGCAAGGCAAGTTCTCGCAAGTCCCGCAATTGAGCACGGGAATGCAGGTGGATCCTAGCACTCCCTTCACTCTTTGATTATCCATCAGGACTTTTCCTTACCAGACATTATTTTGATGATGTTGGTCAAAAATGGACTGTTTCTAGGTGTTCTTTCGCGGTGTTACGAATTGGTGTTTGGGGAAACGGCAGCCAGTATCTTTTCAATCCGATGGAGTCAGACTCACCTCCCATGCCATAGCCTCACGGATGCATTCGTCGCCTCTTCCACCTGCACTTTCTCCTTGTTGCTGTCCTTGTAGTTTTCCATCCATTCATCTTTGTTTTCTTGGTGCGACGAGGGACCACTCCCGCGC
>MU614792.1:0-38006 GCA_025201725.1 Chytriomyces sp. MP71 | reverse complement strand
GCCATGACTCTGGCTTCACGCATGAAGGCTCTCTACCCAGTCAACCAGAACTCCAATAACTCGATTGCTCCCGGTATCGGTCGCTACACTGAAGATGTTTTCGATGGGTTCGATGTGGATTCGCTGGGCAACCCTTGGTTTCTCATCAACCATGGTTACGCCGAGCTTGCATACTCTGTAGCTTCGCAGTGGTGTGCTGCTGGCCAAATCACACTTACTTCTAAGACTCCTGCTGCCCTCAACTGGATTTTGCAAGGCGGTCTTGTTGGAATAAGTGTTTCAGGAAACGTTCTTCCTTCCGGAATCAGCGGCGGATTGCAGTCATGCCAAGCCAACCCGACCTTTTTCAATAATGTCATCTCGTCGCTTGCTCAAGCTGGCGACGCTCACCTTCGTCGTGTTAAGCTGCACCTTCCGTCCATCAATGGTCCGCCAGGCGATACGGTTGGCTCGATTTCGGAGGAGTTCAACCGACAGACTGGCCTGATGCAGGGTGCAATTGAATTGACATGGTCGCACGCGAGCTTCTTGACCATGTCATTCCAGAGAACCGTGGCTGGGAAGGTGCAGTGTGCTTGCAATTGAAGTTATTGTTTCGCTTCGATTTAGAAAGAGAATGAATTCTATAATCTGAGAGTCTCCATTATAGTTGTCCTTGTCATTCTGCTTGGTTATCTTTTCTTTTAGAAAGATCAATATTTGCATCTCCCTAAATTCATCTTAAATAGGTGGTTTACGATACATAATGGGAATATTTGCCAAATGCTTGTGTTTTTGTTGTGGGGTCAAAATGCACACATAGGGATTTGAGAGAACCATGACATTCTCACAAAACTCACCATATGTCTGAGTCCACGCCGGCGTCGGTCGAATTGAATCTTTTGCCTTTTATGCAAGTAGGTGAGTCGTTGAGTTCGACCCGACGCGTGCTTGGTTTCGTGCCTTGTATCCGGTTTCACACGTTCAAAACATGTGCTAGACTTGCACACCTTTGATTTCTTGGTCGCTGAATGAGGGAGGGCTTGATTTTGAGGAGGATGCTCTGCGAAATGTAGGCGACTGCGGTGGGAGTGCCTGCATTGTCCACGGCGGGTGGATTATTGTCGGTGAGTGCCGCGTAGACACGGAAAGGTTGAAATCTGCATTCGAGCATTGACGTGAAACGTAGTTGTGGCTGGGGACTTGGAGTTGACCATATTATAAATTCCAGGTAAGAGCCTGGCTACCCATGTGTCAGCATGAGGGGGATTGCATCCAGACAGGGAGGTAAATGAGTGGATTTTGTGGCCGTTGACAAGGCGGTCAAGTCGGGCAAATTCTTGATGCGATTCTCGAACGCGCGCCAGTTATAGCCAGCGTTCCATTAGTTACAAGTCCGCAGCAGCTCCGCCTGTTTGATGTTTGGAACGCGGAGAAAGTCTGGGGGTGAGACTAATGTTTCTCTTTTTCAAACAATAGAAATATTTCCCAACGCAAGTTACAAGTTGAAGGGGAATGGCCGCACCAACTGTTGTTGTCATTGGAGGCTCTTTCGCTGGTGTCGGCATCGTTAAGAAGCTTGACACCACACTAAAGACAAAGGTGGCGCTTTGTCCCTCCCGACGCGTGTTCTTACCTCACCCACAGGCCAACTTGATCCTGATTGACGAGAAGGATCACTGGTTCCTCAACATTGCGGCCCTCCGCACTCTCACTGAGCCAAACTTTGCCCAGCACATTTGGGTTCCATACACGGACTTGATGACAAACAACCCAAACTCCCGCGTTGTGCACGGACGCGTCGTAGAAATTCGCGCCAAAGAGGTTACTCTCGACAACGACGAAAAGATCGCATTTGATTATCTCGTGATTGCCACCGGATCATCGGTTCCACCTCCTGGTAAGTCACTTCACAAAACCAAGGCGGGAGGAGTTGCCGAAGCCGACACAATTTTGCAAGCTGTGAAAGCAGCCAATTCAATCGCTATTGTTGGCGGAGGCGGTAACTTATTTTTGATCATGAGTTGAAGCCTGGAAGGTTCTGATCGATAGATCATGCAGCTGTTGGAGTCGAGCTGGCAGGTGAAATCGCGACCGACCTCCCAGGAAAGAGTGTCACCATAATTCACTCTGGCGCCAACCTTCTCACGGCCAATAGCCCCAATGCAAAATCCATCCGAGCAATTGATAAGCAACTGGCCTCCCTTAACGTGAAAGTCATCCTCAATTCGCGTGTCCTCAATGCCGAAGGCAGCAATAGCCCCATTCCCAACAAATTACAAGGATACAGCCTCTCTAAGTGCACTCTCAAGACAGATAAGGGCGATATCGTCGAAGCAGATGTAACATTCCTCTGCACAGGCATTTCACGCCCAAACAGCGACGTGGCCAAGGGACTAGGCGACGCCGTGTTTGACTCGAATGGATACATCAATACAGAGCTCACGGGTCAGGTTAAAGGCTTCAAACACATTTTTGCGGCGGGAGATGTGTCCAACCTGGATTCGCTCAAGCTTGCATACACGGCGAATGCCCATGCAGTGTTGGTTGGAACCAATCTTGCCTCTTTAATTCAGAAGCCTGATGCTGTTCTCAAGTCTCACACTCCAATGAAGCCGGGCTCGCTCGTGATTGTAGCCATCGGGCGTAAAGGAGGCGTTCTGCAAACCCCGATTGGTGTCTTTGGAGCTTGGACGGTGAAGAATGTAAAATCCCGAGACTTGTTCATAGGATCGAAGTGGAAGGACATGAACTTGAAGCTTGATTACAAGCCTCCCGCAAATTGAGGCAGTGGATAGGTGGACGAATTGATTCGAGTTTCTCCTTCATTCATGTTTCTGTTCTTCATAGCATATAAAGTGGATCCCTGAAAGCGCCATTGGAAACTGTCAAGTCAGTCATGGTCTCTCACATCTCCATAGTCGTAGATATAACAGCCGGTGAGATCAAAAAGTTTGCAAGTGGATCTTTCGCCGGAAACAGTCACATCCAGACCGGCGGATCCAAGCACGCCGGAGCACATGTGCCTCGTTCGTCAGTTTGTAAGTAACCATTACAATATCAGACGAATCTAATAAGATCTTGAAATGGCTGCCAGTGCTTCTTGCATAGCATTCATTGCTCTGGCGATCTGATGGGGCCCCAGTTGCAACGTGAATGGTTTATGCGTTAACGGACGAAGTGTTGCGAACCTTCTGTCCAGATTCAAATCAATTTTATTCCACAAAAATAATAACGCTAGACAGCCATGCTTCTGCTTGCAGTCACGCCAGGACCAGCGGAGGAGACGTCCGCGTTCTAACAACTGTCAACACGGAGCAACATTACGACATGGATCGACTTACAAAATTCAAGTAATCTGGTTTCTCGCATGCTTCATACTCCGCAATGAGGTCCTGAACGACTTGTCTAGAGCCCACTCTCTGGTTAATGTGGCCCAAGACAAAGCAACTCAACCATACCTAGAAGAATCAAACTCTTCTAACCCATCTGAAAACATGGCTTCTTTCTTGTATTGATCCAAGAAGGCATTACGTTTGCGCAGACGGTCGTACTGGTCGCATGTGCGCTTGAAAAGCTGTTTTGAGTTGGACAGGATTAGGACCGACCCAGTCCCAGTAATTCGGAAAAAAATCCCACAGATGAAATGCCCGTGTGATTGGCAAGCATCAGTCCAGAAACGCGATGTGACGTCGGTACGTACGGACTTTTCTTGGAGAGCGCCACCTGAATACTCGCGGGGCCCCACGGAATGAAAGTGGCAAGCCTGCGTTCGCGAATACGAAGGAGAGACTTGTGAACCTAGTTTATGACACAATTCAGGAAGGAAACAACAGAACACGGCAAGGGGGTCCCTCACATCAGTCGGGTCCACGTCTCCCTGAATAATATTCAAGATTGAAATATAGCAGCTCTTTTTGGAGGGGTTCGTGGATACCATGCGGTTGTTGGGCTGTAACAGGCGACGCATCACATCCAACACGGTTGTCTTGCGCACACTTTTGGTGGCATCCACACCGTCCGTCGTGAAAGGAGTGTAGCTCGTTGAAAGGAAGTGACAACGTGGAGTTGGGATGAGGCTTGCTAGGAGGCCAACAAGGTCGTTGTTCATGTATCCTGGGTACCGGAGGGTAGTTGTACTTGCGCTCATGACGGTTGAGACCTACGTTTTGAGTCAGCAGCAGTCCTTCCGAGTTGTAGCGTGACAATATCACCCACCAGTTGATTGGTTTGTGCAAATGTGGGATTCTCAATCCTCAAGCGGTCGCTTGCAATTCTGTTGAGTGCGGCGTTGTCCAACACCACTACGGAGTCAGCATTTTGCGTCAGTCTTTTCAGTGAAAGCATAGAGTTGTATGGTTGCACAACAACATCACTTGTCTCTTCACTGTTGGGAAAGACACTGTACGCTTGAATCAACTTCTTGGGATAACGATCACCAAGGTATTCAAGCAGCCAAGATCCCAGGCCGGAGCCAGTACCTCCGGCAATCGAGTGGAGTAGGTTGAAACCCTGGATTAACAAAGCAGTTTTCAACGATTCATTCCGTGACGCAGCAATATCATAGCTTTGCATCTTCGCGATGAAAGTTCAAAACTGCTTTCTAGTCGTCCATACGTGGTATATCACAAAGGTAGGGTCCTTGGATAGTTGGTTCACCCCAATACTCAAGTGCCCCAATACTCTCAGCCTTCTCTTTCAGCCCCTCGGTCGTTTGTTCACATTACCTCCAAAGAATCAGATCCGTCGGCCTCTCTGTCAATCATCTCCGCCACCTCGTCGGCAATCTTTTCTCCTGACGAAAACCCGTTTGCCCAGTTGTTTCCTGCACCACCTCCATCCTGAGACAAATAAATATTTTCGGGATTGTACAAGTTTGCGTAAGGCGACGAGAGGATGTTGTTGATCACCTTATGAAGTTGTGAGAGGTGTGAGATTTGGTTCCATTGCCAAGCAATGAGAAACATAGTTACGCGTGGTTCCAGGTCGAGAAGAATAGCACGCGGAATGTAATGCTCGTCGTCCGCCTAATCATGATAGGGAAATTGAGATGGGAGTTGACGCAGACCAGAAGCGTGATTGGGACCTGGTAAAAGAATACGTCCTTCCTGTCCTCTGCTGGATTGCTCGCTGCATGCTCGGACAGAATACCGTCAGGATTGATTCCGTGTTCTGCACAGAGCATGGCCCAGAACTCCTGGCCGACTGCGGCGCTGAGGTAGTCAGCGAAGCCCGGACTTCCACGCTCGACGGCAATGCACCCACCCTGGTTGCCGCACTGTCCCGCCTGAAGCGTGATGATTTCGCTGTTGGTTTCAAGGTTAGAATGCCGTTGCCCTGCGCGGGGGTCGCCCTCACGAACCGAGGCATCTTTTTTCAAACCAGAACCCACCGCAAAAACAAGTGAATGGAGAGCCACTCCGGCCTCGGCATCAGCACACCGTATTCCTACGAGGACTACGCCTTGCTGGAAGGACTCCTGGACCAAGACACAGACTTGGACGCGGACGCCGAAAGGGCCAAACCAGCCTCGATCCACTCGCACATCGGCGACGACAACGCCGGGTTTAGGATGATGCTCAAGCTAGGTTGGAGCAAAGGGAAAGGACTGGGCAGTGGAGGGAAAGGGAGGGTCGACCCAGTTCCCTTCGTGCCAAAGGTGCCGCTTCCTTCGCTGCATCAACCCCTCCCTCACCATCATGACTTCCAGGCCGACCACATCGGAGTTGGAAAAGACGAGGAGCTCAACCGCAATCATGTCGATTCAACCAAGACGCGCCGAGCTTTGGAAAGCGAGGTTATGCTCAACGAGACCGCGGAACAGCGACATGCACGCGAGGTAGCTTCCCATATCAACCCTTCTCAACTCTTTTTCTGTCTCTGCGTATCTATCGCCTTCCATTTTTCGTCTCGCATCGCAAAACGAACAGTCCCGCGTCGAATCGGTTGAAAGAATCAAGGAAGAAATCAAGGCAGTCACACGCGCTTTCTACTGCGAGCTTTGCGACAAGCAGTACAGCAAAATCTCTGAGTATGAGGCTCATTTATCTAGCTATGATCACAATCACAAAAAGGTAAGTCGTCGAGGCGCGCACTGTTATCTCATGAAAACACACAGAGATTCAAAGAAATGCAAGAAATGAGTAAACGCGGCTCTCTTCCTGGCCAATCATCCTCGTCTAAAAAGCGCGGCCGTGAAGACAAAGAGCGGGAACGCGAAGAACGCGACTTGAAGCGGCTCCAGGAAGCAGCTTTGGCAAAGGAAAAGGCCGCTAAAGGCCCGCCATTCACAGTGGCTGCAAATGATCCAGATGCAGATGTAGCTGCATGTCAGTCTGCTGTGGAGGCTGCTGGCAAATCGAGCTCCTTTTCTCACAAGGATTCCGCTCAGGTGCCGCCGGTACCGAAGGCAATCGCTCAAACAAATACCTCCGAACCAGCGAAGGTTACTTTCGGATTTGGCCTGAAAAAGCAGGCAACTCCAATCAAGTTTTCTTTCGGGGCAAAAAAATAAAGGCGATGTCAGAGATTCTCCTTATCATCTGATCTTCAAATAATGCATCTGTCTTCATCATTTAGAAATCCAACTTTGGATTACTTTTGATAATCTCATTCACGCGAACCTTTTGACAAGGCAGACCACAAAGTCGTAATTGACAAGTCTTAACATAATTCAACCCCATTCACACAAGAAGCCGAACCAAGTAAGTCTCATGAGAGCATACCCACACTTGCTGGAGGTTTGACTCCTAGCGTGAGGGATACGGCAAAGTCATGTTTGTAACTGCGTTCCACCAAAAACAACACCTTGTTCTTCAGCCCAGTTCCAATAGTCTTGTTACAAGCACGCTGTATTCATGACGTGGATAGCTTTTGCAAGGTTGGAACCACTGGATGGTCCTGCGGTATAAACAGATTCCATCAGGAGTATGGGAAAGGACAAACAAACCAAGGCACAGCGTGACACGATGCTTTTTGTGCGTATCAAATAAGTGGCGCCCTTATAATAAAATTATCTAATATAAATATACTATAATATAGACAATATCGTAGATGTTTTAAATAAATAATACAATATCTATTATAGAGTTCCAGAACTGTGACTCCAAAATGCTGGGAAGTCAACCTGAATCTCTCGACGACGATGTGAGCACGATCGATAAATAAGCCAGCGAGATGCTCGTGTGATGCGAGAGAATGGACGGTAACTTTTTTGTTTCATGTCGAAACCGATGTGCAGTCACAGTTTTATTTCACTTGCGGATCCCAGAACAAGAATGAATGTCGCGGCGATCGTGAGTAGTGAGATGATAATAACAAGCAGTCGAAGGCAAACCCGGACGAGGGTGAAGAAGGAACGATGAAGCAAGGAGGGAAGACAAAGCTCAAAGTACAGTTTGACCATTAAGGGCTTGCTTGTATTTCCGTGTTGAATCCATGTACCTCCATTTCCATATTTTTGAGTGCAAGCATGAACCCAATGTTAGGAATAATGCCCTTGCGAGCTTTGTTGACAAGGTCATACGCGTCTTTCAAGGTCATTTTCTGGATTAAGATGAGGTAGCCAATAACCACGGCTACTGAGCGCGAGCGCCCCGCTTTGCAGTGTACCAGGATACGTGCTTTTGAATTTTGAGATCGAGCGGCGTCTATCTCTATCCAGTGAGTTTTTGGAACGGGCTAAAAATGTTTCTTTACCAATGAATTTGACCCCCTTTCGAATGGGTCCATCGATTTCCTCGTCGGGATGATCATAGATGCCAATCCAGAGAAATTCGATTCCTGTCACATCGAGCCCTGGAATCAGGGCCACGTCTTTCACCTCTTTGGCCATGTTGAGCACATGAGTGACACCGAGTTCCTTCAATTGATCAACAGCGTCCGAAGCTATCGGAATCACCTCACTTCCTAGCATAATATAGTCTGTGATAACGCTCACATGATCAAGTTCCGGAACGACTGGTGTCGCAATGGATTCGTGAAGGGAGTTTGTGGCTAAAATGGTGGTCGTGATAATTTGAAAAGACGCGCGCTTCGACTTGTGCGATGAAGTTGTCGGGGTTCCCAACAGTGAAGAAGACGTCGATGTCGGGGTGGTCATGAGACTATCCTTACGAAATGGACTATAAGTCGTTGCACTCATGCCTCCGAATGTAGGAGTCCTATATGCGTCGCTTGGAGTTGAGGCTAATGGGCTTGAAATTTGTTGTTGCAAGGTTGGTGTCACATAGTCGGCTGGAAGGGTTGTCGGGGTTTCCGCAAATTTCGCTGAATCAGCCGTGATATGCGTGTTAATTGCGAGTACCTGTGGCTGGTGGTGCTGAACGTCCTGCTGTTGCTGCTGTGGCTTGGATTCATCCCCTTCAAAGAATGCGTGAGATGCTGAAAGCTCATACAGCGCATGGAGTCCTCCATCCAAGAAAAAGACTTTAATGCCCGAACGCGTTGCAAGAAGCTGTGATCCCAATACTGCTTTCACAACCATGAAAGCGTCTGCTTGGGGGTCCTCGCTCTCACTCACGACGTCGTCTGCGATCACAATGCAAGCATCCTGCACTGTTAGGGAATTGTCAATCCAGGCTTTGTACACGGACTTTGAAGCGTCATTTGTGAGAAAGTTTTCAAGCTGAAAACTGGAAAGCACATTGCGCTGGATACGTTTGAGTATCAAGGACGGCAAACTGATGTTGGCTGACCCACGTAACCTGACGCGAACGAAATCTTGCAATGACCGTACATCCAACACCAAACATCCTCGAGAAGAAGACAGTAGCATTTTCAGCAGTTCTGGTGCCTGCATAGGCATAGCTCTGTTGCGGACAGGGTCCGAAACACGAACCCCAGTTGACAGCTTGTCTGCCAACCCGTCAATCAGGTGCATCTTCTTCTTCTCCAGCGCGAAGTGGCCCGATTCAATGCTCGCGTCCAAATCGACAGCCTGACTAGCTAAGTTGGCGCGACTGCCATCCCGTGATGCTGATTGGGAGTTGGTCGTTTGTGCCAACGCGACTTCGGCGAGGAGCCGCCCCGAACGCGTGTGCTTGCTTCCCCGGCGGCCACCGAGACTTTCTTCTTCCTTGTTCGTTAGATCATCCACAGACTGGCTGTTTCGTCGCGTCAAGATTCTTGGTGGTGCTTCCATGTGGAGGTTTTTTGTGAACGCAAGCTTCCAAACCTTCCTTGACTGGCAAAGGAACTGATTCAATAACCGAAAAGGGAGCGGTAAGAGGACATGGATTTGGTCTGCATGTTAACCAAAGATTGAGTCTAGTCTCATAACACTTATGTGACATGTACACACAGGCAAAACGCAATAGATCAATATGAACCAATGAATCAACACATGAGGCCCTTGGCAACAAGACTAGGACTGACTGATGAGTCACTGCCACATTCAATTGGCACGAATCCCACTCGTTCGCTTCGAAAATTCAACATGGTCATAGATGAGTGACATCAGAGCCACATCGTTGACAGACAGCTAGTCAGAGGCCACAGATTCAGTATCCAATTGATCATCGCCAAGATCCGTCATGGGCAAACTGTTTATTAACCATCGTGGATATTTGAAGGTAAAAACGGTAAACATATAAAAATATTAATCCATAGGTTAGAACTATTGAATAAACTCTTAATAACAAATTTGTTTCTATTCGTTTAATTAAAGATTATCTTGAACCGAATCCACATCAAGGCTGGGTGACTCGAGGACAGGCGAGACTTGTTGGGCTAATGCTGGCAAAGCCGCGACTTGGCATCATTAGTTCCAGTTTTTATTCGGAGTGATTTGGGAGAGTCTGGAAAGAGACGCTTGAATTCTTCATGAGACAGAGTTGTGAACTGTACAGTGGACTGACGAATTGTGGGTTTCGATTGTTGGCCAGGGGATGTGGGAAGGGATGGAAGGTATCTGGCAGAGGGCCGCGAAGGGTCATTAGTTCCGTCTGCCGGTAAGTGCTGATGGGAATCGGACGGAACTTTGGAGGTGGCGTCATCACGGCAACTCAAGGATTAGTTGATGCGTTGTGCATGTTCGCTCCCTCCACACGATGAAGAGGAGTATTGAGCATCGCCAAACTGAGAAAATGGTAATAGTGTGCACGCCCGCGTCATTTGTATCGCTTAAAGCGATAATGTACATCTCCCATAAGTCCGTGCCGGTGGTCAAGTTTGTCATATTCATGGCGCTTTCAAGACAATGGCTTCGAAGAAGTGGAAAGGCCTCTGCAATCAGTTTATTCAAATCGAAGCCATTTTCAAATGGAGGATAGAAAAGGGGTTCATAGTTAATGAAAGATAAAATGGAAAAGATCACATTACCACTCGGCCTTCGGAGCCCTTCAATTGCAAGCACACTGCACCTTCCCAGCCACGGTTCTCTGGAATGACATGGTCAAGAAGCTCGCGTGCGACCATGTCAATTCAATTGCACCCTGCATCAGGCCAGTCTGTCGGTTGAACTCCTCCGAAATCGAGCCAACCGTATCGCCTGGCGGACCATTGATGGACGGAAGGTGCAGCTTAACACGACGAAGGTGAGCGTCGCCAGCTTTTCCAAGCGCAGCGATGACGTTGTTGAAGAAGGTTGGGTTTGCCTTGCAGGCCTGGACTCCGCCGCTGATTCCGGAAGGAAGAACGTTTCCTGAAACACTTATTCCAACAAGACCGCCTTGCAAAATCCAGTTGAGGGCAGCAGGAGTCTTAGAAGTAAGTGTGATTTGGCCAGCAGCACACCACTGCGAAGCTACAGAGTATGCAAGCTCGGCGTAACCATGGTTGATGAGGAACCAGGGGTTTCCCAGCGAGTTGACATCGAATCCATTGTAAACGTCTTCAGTGTAGCGACCGATACCGGGAGCAATCGAGTTATTGGAGTTCTGGTTGACTGGGTAGAGAGCCTTCATGCGTGAAGCCAGAGTCATGGCAGTAAGGAGAACTTCTCCAGCATCAGCCTTGACAATGTCAACACCCCAGCTGTTTGGGACCGCGTTCTCGCGATTGTGAATGGCAGCCAGAACGGTACCGGCATCCAAGTCACTGGGCTTGGGCTTGGCGTTCGCGTTGGTCACATCGAGCGAGTTGAGCAAGTACCCGTTGGTGTCACTCCAGTGCTGGCTGACGATGGCGTTGTGGACCTGCTGCGCGATCTTGATGTAGTAATCACCAGCGCCCTTGTCGTTCATGCGGTAAGCGAATGCGGCTCCAGCAAGCAACGCGGAACGTTGAGCGGTGCGCGTGTAAATGTGGGCACGCGCAAATACTTCTTCCCAAAGCTCGCAGTTGGGGTTCGAGGTGCCCTCAGACAGAAAGGAAGAAGTCACATACTCGAGGTCTCTCTTGATGATGGAAGAAGCTGGGTAAGCCGTTGTGTACAAGTTGTTGGATGCGATGGCGCTGACGGGTCCCTTCTTGATATCCAAGTACGTGTTGGCAAAACGAATGAAGGTCCAGGCGCGGAGGGCAGGGCCGTCGTCTTGAGGAGAGGCCCAGTACAAGTATGGCTTGTTGTCACCAAACGTGAACTTGGCACGTCCCAGGGTGTCGGTATTGGTTTGGATTTGGTCCTCGTGCTTTGAGTAGAGCCAGATCATGTTTTCGTACTGCGTGGCACTGGCAGTGTCACCTTTGGTCAAGGCAGTCTCGTAAAGCTCGACGATGGCCTTCATGGTGAGTGCTCCATCGCGAACCCCTTGAAGCATATCGGTTAGTGACTGCATAGGGCGGATTGAAAGTACTCACAATGGTAGAAATAGTTGGGATTAGTGGTGGAGGGTGAGGCAGCAATCGCGCCGTCAGCCTGGATGTTTGCTTTCAATCGCTGAAGCGATGAGCTGGCTTGGGAGGAAACGAAGGAATCCAAAGTTGTGTCCAGGGGAATTCCGCTCGCAAGTGCGCTTGTCGCAGCCAAAAACGAGGATAGAGCATATTGGATCTTCATAGTACTTTCTTTATGGAATGCAAAAAAAGATTGCGCATTTATACGATGGGGAGATGAGGGGTTTTCGATTTGTGTTACCTCCGCCAGTCATCTGACTTTCGTTGAGCGTCGGAAAAGGTCAAATCTCTCAATTCCTTTCCCTTAGGTTCTTCTCCTTTTTGTTCCATTGCTGTAAAGCTCGATATCTTTTAGTACCAAAGTGGATGCCGTTATTCAGCTGGAAGAATTGTGTTCCTTAGCAGCTTTTCGATAAGTGAGGCTCAAACTTGCAGGAGGCTTGAGAGTTGGAGATGTCTAATTTGGACGCCAGTTGCGACTTTGGATACCTGTCTCCCTTACTGTAAGCTGATAAGCCACCTCCTGCATTCATTCCGCATATTGCCGGAGGATGCCTTGATCGCGGGCTGTAAGTTTCGGTTTTGATTGGCTGAGTTGGATGATACTTTGATTGTTGGTCACCTGAGACGACAAGAGCGTCGGAAACACACCCGCAAAAAAAGGTATCAAACGAGTATTCTCGTAGCAGTTGTCTGACTGTATACACTCGCAAAAGATAATACCGCTCGAGGTAGTTCTTCACAAGAGATGATGAACATGCGAGTTTCCTCGATGGCGTAGTTACTAATTGGTGTCTGCTGGGGTTACTAACACTAAACGCCACTTTTACAACACTTTCAGGCGAAGTTCTACATTTTTTATATTGGTTGAAAGACAGTCCCGTCGACACTAATAATGTTTCACACACCAATTGGGCTCACGCGGATTCCAGAGTACTTGGCCAACTGGGTTCCCTGCACGCCAGCGCACTTAGAGTTTCCGTTTCCACCATCAAGCCAGCTCATGTCACCGCCCGTCCAATAGGACATAAAGACAGTCATACCCGCGTCCAAGCCATGTCCCATCTGCACTACGCCCCCCCAATCCTTGTTGCAGTAGCTGGCCGTAATATCCTCTAATTGCAAAACACGACCCTCCTGCGTGAGCATCTGCGAAATGCGGTTCAAGTCGCCGGCGTCCGTCCCGTCTGTCGTGTGGAACTGCGTCGTAATCGTGAAGGGCTTGGTCGTGTCAATCATGCTCGCACGCGGGCCTAACTGCGGGTTGAATTTGGTATTCCCCGCCGGTCCCGCGCAGCCGTTTTTATTGCAATGGCTGCCGTTCACGTCACCGGAGCTCGCGCACTCGTGTGTGGTGAACTGGGACGCGGCAATGTTGCCCTCGTACAAGTCCATTTCGGCGCACGTGTTTTGGCCGTCACAGTAGGCGGAGCCGATGGCTGGGTTCGGAGAGGAGAGGTAAAAGGCGCTGTTGGTGCCGCACTGTATGCCGCTGCTGTCGGTGGTGAAGCTTATTTGGCGGTTTTTGAGATGGAACTGCTGGAAACTTAGGCCAGAGGGGTCTACGATACGGTAGCGACCCATTCCGAAGGACATAGAGCCGTCGCCGTTAATTTGGGCGGGGCTACCGCCGTAGTCAGCCATAAGGAAAGAATTTCTGCGGTAGCAATTGTTGGCGTCTTTGCATTCGACAAATGAGTAGGGGGTTGCGTTGGGTGGCACCGCGCTGTAGGCAGATGTGACGGTCGTTGTTCCCTACGATTTCAAACATATAAGCCAAGGAATCGCGTCAAATCAAACACAATATGCACACCGATGGCTTGTTAGGAACGGGCGCAGCATTTGTTGTCGGGACTGGAGCTGGAACTGGTGCCTTCTGCGTTGTTGGAACTGGATTGGGTCCCGTGGTCGTTGGACCAACTCCAGAAGTTAAGTAACCGCAAAGAACGTTCTTCTTGATAATAGCTTTGGTAGGGCCGACCGCACCACCCTTCATGTAGCAGACACCGGCAATCCACGAAAAGTGAGTGCATCCCGTCGTCTGTTGGCAAGTGCTGGAGCAGCTGTGTGCGGCCACAGACTTGCTGGCGAAGTCCATGCCGACCCAGTCGCAGTCACGCGCCCAGAGACCTCCGTCACCAGACATCCACTTCAAGGAGGAACCAGTGGACGCCGCGGGTTGCTGGGATGGAGAGGATGGTGTTTGTTGGTCGCCTGACTTGGAAGGAAGGCACTGGTGATACCAGTCGTTGCCGTAAGTGCAGGTAGATGCGACACAACAGGTGGGACCGGTCCACCCTTTTCCCCCGCATTGTGCATACAACGTTGCGCAACCAACTGCGGAAGATACTTGGGCGAACAGAGTCATAGCAAGAAGAGTGAGATAGTACATTGTGAATGATTGCAATATTTGCGGACGGCCCTTGATTCGGCTTTTATGAGCTGGGGAATTAAATTTTCTCAAATGAGCTGACACCCCCTGTAAGATCTCCTTGATGAAAGCATCTGCAGGAATGCAATCACATCGAAATGATGCCCCGCTACGTCATGCATCACTTCTCTCCTGCACGCTCATTGGATTTGCAAAAGCGTTGCTTAAACTGTACTTGAATGTGACTGAACAAACAAACGATGGCAGTAAATGCAGAGTTTTAAATGGCAGCTTTTTGAAAGTGATATCAGAGCTTGGATTCCAGTGCTTTTGGTTAGATTCTAATTCCTCCGCAACATTAACTTCCTCTATTGGTCCCGTTTAATCCATGCTATGTGTAGTCATGGAATTTCACATTGCAATCCATTGATTGAAACTGAAAAATTTAATTATCGCCGTGTCAGTCATCAAATCAGGTGTGGTGGGGCAAAGACAGATTGAGGTTTAGTGTGCCTCTCTAATCCAGCATAAAAGATTTAAAAGTTTCTTCTTCTCCTTGTAAACCGTTGTCGCCCTTCACGGTCAGCCCTTTTATGCGATACTTCATATTCGCGCTGTATCTTCCCGCATAAGTGGAAGCTCCTCGCTCCACCTACCCACTTCCGTTTTGTTTTTTTAAAATTTATTTTCTCAAAAGGGACCAAATCAGTGACTATGATGTCATGGTCTTTGCTATGGACTTATAATGTCTGGCCTCATACTAAACATTTAATTTTTATAGTGCTCTATATGTTAAGCATGTCGTACAATACTTGTCTTTATGCAGTACGACAATACTTGCTCCATGCATGCACGTTTTTTAGAGTGTTTTAGTGAATGCAACAACGGTTGACATTGCTCGCTTTTCACCGCTGACCACATGGCAGCAATCCAGAAAGAATCATAGACTAGACGCGCCGTGTTTCCATCATAAGTTACCCTCGGTTTCTCCGTTTTCATATCAATCAATTTGTAAGTCCTACTCACCGCCTTAGTCACTGATTTAATGCAGAAAACGAAAGAGATAATGTGACAACTTCTGTTTAAAGTAACTCAGGAGACATGTCTCTATTGTCACCCTCCTCTCCACATTCTTGCTTTGTACAAGGCCTTGAAACGGACACTTGATCCACGTCGTTCCCATGCCCTACCCTTGGTTTCCGCATTAATTGAATCTCTTCACTCCCACTACTCGTTTCCTCCTTCCGCACCGAATGGTTCCTCCTGGTCAAAGGCCGCGTGGCTTGGCCATTGTTAAGAGAGGCCAACGACCCCCTGCGCGCAAGAGACGCAATCTCCTCACTTTCCCCGCTACTTTCACTCTGTTGTTTTTGCCGCGCCGTTGGTGGCGCTCTGAGAGACGCAGCATCGTCCGTCGTGTCGTCTGATGCCACGTTGCTGCCGTTCTCCTGCATGGCGAGGGCACCATAGTGGTCCCGATCGGACTGAGGAAGGTTTCGAAAACGTTGTTTGAGGAGAGATGTGATTTCAGATACGGTGAGCGATGGGTTCTGGACACAAAAGGAAGTTGGAAAAGATGTGGACGAAAACAACCACCAAAACAAATCAAAGAGAACAATCACCTGATTCTTCATGGATTTCTTTTCTTGCTTTGAAAAGAGGCCATATGCTGTTACACGCCGCTGTTTCGCGATAGCTTGCCTTGGTGAACCCGAGCCACCAACCCTCGATCGCAACTCCGCCACCGCACCCACGCGCTGAATCTTGCGCAACCGCTTCTTGACGCGCGTGGAGGCGTCTATGGTGTTACTACTCTGCTCGATATCTCGCGCCTCGTCCTCGGTCGCACTATCGTTTGGGGCAAGTGTGCGGGCTTGAGTTTTCTTCCGTTGTCGCTCCTCGCGCGCAACGAGGACCAGACGCCGGCGTTCCTCGGCTGTCACAAGGGCGGGCGCCTTTGTTTTGGTGGCGGCGGCGCGACGGCCTCGCGTGACTCGTGGGCTTGGACTTGGGTGGATGGGGGAAGAGGTAAGAGGTGCATCCGCGACGCTGGTGATATCACCATTGTCATCGTTGAAGCTGTAGTTATCACGTTCCTGTTTGTCGCTCACTTCTGAGGAGGGCACAGGGACCTTGAGAACGCGTTTCTTGGCCAGCTTTGAAGCGCCTGCCTTCAACTTGGGTTTCACGGGGGAAACAGCTGTCTTGCCGTATTTCTTGACTTCGGCGGGACTGGCAGGCCGAGCTTCAAGGTCAGACTCAGACTGTGACTGCGACATACTCTCGGAGGGAACCTCGAGCTCAAAGGGAGACAAATATTCGCTCTCGTCCGAGAAGTCTGCGCGACATATACGCACCTTTGCAGCAGAAACGGTGTCACTCTGGTGAAAATTCGTAATGTTGTTGTTGTCCTCATCGTCTGTCCACCGCTCTTCTGGGTCAGCGTTTGGCATATCTTCCCCCTCTTCTCTATCTGCCTGATGAAGATGCTGCAAATACGGGTCCAGAAGTGCCTGCGTTGGCTCAAAAGGAAGCGTACCCTCCAACTCCTCGACAGGAACCGCAAGGAGCGAGACCAAATACGGATACTTTGTACCGACAAGATACAGCGTATCGCCGTGGTTGAGCTGCGTCGGGCAGTTTGCCTCGAGTCTTGTCAAGCCACCGCTTGCGTCGCGCGTCGTTGGCTTGACAAACGATGGGTTCTGGCTCACCCGCGTTGCAGTCACAGACCCGCGCGCAACATCGCATCGCAGAACCAGCTGTTTGCGCGACAGTCTGTTTTAACCACTTTCAGCAGACGACAGCATCACGCAAACCACCCAACTGAGCGTCAAAGTGTCCGTTCCATCCCCGCCCTATAGCCGTTTCGCCCTCCTCCAACCTCACGTCAACAGCGCCGGGGCACGGCTCCACAGGCGTCAGCTTGATAGTGTACATTCGTTCTTTGGCAAGATTTTGTTGAAAGAGGGATATAGGTGATGTATGCCCAGCTGGAAGTTGGTCGCTGCGTGTGAAGGACGAGCTTTTTTGGAGAAGAATTCTTATTTATGAATATAATATGAACAATAAATCATCATCACGCATGAAGCTTGCGTGTCTCAACAGATTTTAGGTAAGGTTCTGCCAAATTGCGCGCACAACTGAAATCGCCTTTTCAATGCTTATTTTCAGAATATTGCACGCGCATCAATACTCAATTCGCTTCCTCTTGCACTGAACCAGTCGCCCCTCGCCTTCCACTCGCATAGTTGCAATCGACGTTGAGAACCTTGCCATTTAGATAGGAAATTACTGCAGAGCATGGCATATCACGGTATATCATGGCATAAGTCAGAACATTCAAGTAAGTATGATCTTAAATACTCTGTGTGCGAAAGAGAATTAGAAAACAGGACATCCACTCATTGTAATCTTCTTTGGACTCTACATCACTTTATTCGCGAATCTCCAGATACCCTGCCGAATGCCTACTCCGATTCAACCGACTCAAAGTCGCCTGCATCTCAAGATCCGCCATGGCCGCCTCCTCCTTCAATACCCCAACCTTCTCATAACTCTTGATCACCTCAATCACCCTCACCTTCCGGTAAGGCAAATCCCACAAAACCGTAATACTTATTGACACCAGCATGAGCACAATGCCCAGTCCATTCATGGCCACCACTACCCCGACAAGGAAGTTTTTGTTTGTCCAGGTCATACGCGTGTAGCCGCATCTGCGGCAGGGCACTCCGGTGCTGTTCAGACCCGGCGCAAGGGACGCGGCGAGGACGCGCTTATAGGCGCGCTCGACCAGGAAGCGCATGTTAGTCTCGAGACGAGAGGCGTTGTTGTTTTGGCGTCGGGCCGTGTCGGTCACTTGCAGGGCCATGGCGAGGCTCGAGCCGCTGTCAGCTCCATTTGAGGACGGCCGTGTTTCCGCAAGCTCGTTGAGCGAGGAAAAGAGGATGTTACGAAGGCAGAGGATGGAGGGTCGGCCAAGGCATTCCCCAGAGTATAGAGTGTTGTACATTGCAGACTGATTTGTCATGTTTCCAAACTCTGGAACTTGCCAAATGGGGAAAAGTGCGCTCCAGGAATTTGTTGTTCCGTTCTCAAGTTGCACCAATGTCTTGGAGTCTGTAACGTCTTTTGAAAAACTCCAATCTCTGATAACTTGGGTAACTTTCTTGTCAACTGTACCGAAGTCTGAGTTTTCAGTTCTGTTGGTAATTGCAGGGTAAATGTTGCATGACGTATTCACTAGAACCCTTGAGTTGAGTGTGTTCAGTTGAACTACCCACGCAGTTTTGGGATTGTCTTCCAAGCCAGAAACTGATGAGTTGAAGTCATATTCATTACTCCAAATATGATTTGTCGTTAGACTATTAGAAGAGCTGCTTTTGCATTCCATATGGTAGTCCAGAAATAGGCCGAGATTGTAGGTGCAATTGGTGAAACCTATCGGACAACTCACCAGAGCTGCACTGCCATTGACATTGAGACCACATGTCTCCGTGCTATTACAACCAACAAATGAATCCAACAATCCTTGAGTGAGTTGGCTCTTGAAAAGGCCAGAAGGGCCGATCCCGGGAGGGAACGTGTTGAATGAAGCAATATTGTCAATCTGCAACATCCCAGGAGCCAGCGAAAACAGATTTGCAGTGTCGACTTTGATTTCAAAAGGGTATAACCCTGTTCCTTGTATGACGGAGCTTTGCACAACAACATCGCCGACTCGAACGAGGAGGAGAAGCCCGAAGAATCCGAGGGCCGTTAGCAATCCGTTCAAGTTACGAACATCAAACAGTGGTTCCAAATGTCCAGCGACAGTCACATCCAAGATACTCAGCAGTCCTCGCATCCTCTCATTCCTGACACGAGCTCGCTCGATACAGACACGTACGAGATGCTGCGCAAAAATCGTGACGGCGAGAGACAAGACGATCCCTTGCACGGTTGAAATGGCACTGAGAAACACGCTGACGGTGACAATGGAGGTTGAGAAGGCAATGTGGGCTTGGATCCCCTCCACATCCGCGGATCCGGGGACAAGGGTGATTGTTACGGCGACGACGAGGAGAAGCAGGACTATGACAAATAGTTGGAGCCATATGCGTGTGAGAATCATGCTTGTTGTTCAGCAAGTTTCTGCATCGCGATCTGACTGGGCTTGTGGCGGGTTATACTAATTTGACAAATTAAATTTTTTTGAAAAAAGCCCGGAATTACGAGAATGAATTGGGGAATATAAGAAAAACGAAAGTCCACACAAGCTGAAGTTCGTCCATCACAATTGCCACGTTACAAAACCGGAATGTCCAACATCATTTTCACATAGACCACGTTTTCTTTATGCATCTCACGGATCGTGTCTTGGCCAGCTTGGTCAAGAAAGAAGGGACTCTTCACAGCCTCGATGACGCGGACGCGCTTTTTGGGGTTGATTTCAAGCATTCTCTGATCAAGAGCAATTGGAAGGAGCAGTTTGAGCTGGCTCACAAAGCGAAGGAATAAATTAAACCTCACCTTGAGAAGTTGCAACGCAGCAGGTTCAGCCCGAAAAAAGTTAGGAAACCGCGATTCCAAGCTCAGCTGAGGGTCCTTCCCACAGGTGAAGCGTCCAAGGTCCGATGGCACGAAGTCAAAGTCAGTTGCATTCGGTAGACCTAAAGTTCTGTGAAGTGCATCAGGTCAACTTATGTTTGAAAAATAAGGATCATGAGTACTTGACAATTTCAGTGCACAGGTCAAGTTCTGTCTGCTTATTAAAAAGCACCTGACGTCCAATCATTTCTGTTGGGAAATGAATTGAGATTCATGTGGACACCTGCAGCACTCACCTGCGAGAATACATCCTACCGACCACACGTCCGCGAGATGATTATACTTCTTAAGTTCTATGTTCCGGTAATCCGTAGCTGGCTTTTGAAAGAGCAACTCGGGTGCACGATACATGAGTGTTTGGACCTGGTTATTTTTCCACATTTCAGAACATGTCACATTAAGCAAAGTTGTCACCGTAGGAGAGTAAGGTATGCTCGGATAGGATTGGGCCCGGCTCAAGCCGAAGTCTGCAATTTTGACGCATACCCCAAATCCTGGAATGTCCTGAATGAGAATATTTGCTGCAGAAGTACATACTTCGTTATCAGAATTCAAGGATTACAAACGACAGGGGATTCCAATGGCTACCAGGCTTTAGGTCTCGGTGCATAATCATGTAGTCTTCAAGGAACGAAACACCGCAGAGAATTTGGAAAGTAACAATTTTGATAAAGCCGCTGGACATTCTCCTAGGAGCTGTCTTGATGAGCCTGTATTTTATCGTATAACCAGTTGACATTGTGAGTTGAGCGACGAGAGCAACATCAACGAAAGCACACTGAACTTCGACAAATCCGTTTCACAAAACTCCATAACAAGATAAACATGCATAGCGTCAGCAAAAGTATCGTACAGTCTGTTTTTCGGGGAAACTGACTCAGAAGGGGACTTTCGAACCTGAAACAACCAGGCCCCTCACTGAACGACAAATGGAAATCGCTCCCCGGCCTTGCAAACAAGATCAACTTTACGTAGCGCGCTAATCTCGCGCAAGGTGGTCGCCGTGATTGACTCGTGCGGATCCTTGGAGCACCGTTTGACAGCGACGATGGTTCCGTCCGAATTCCGTTGTGCGCGGAACACCTCTGTTTGATACATGTATGCAAAAGGGATGCATGTGCGCGTTATACCGGGACAATGTTATGCATATACGGAAGGGACTCACGTCCGTAGGCTCCGCTGCCGAGAGTCTCTTCTTTGCGGTATTCGTCCCAGACATCCCTGCGGGGACGTCGGCGTGCAGGCGCACATGCGAGTGGCGAGGGAGACGAGGCTGCGCTCCGACTTTGGTTTCCAAGCATTTTTGTCGCTTTTGTGGTGAGCCCGCCTGGAACCCACCCTTTCGTTTGGAGGGTCAAAGAAATGTCCGAAAATCGATACCAAGTTGCTCGCAGTTATTCGCTGAGAACCAAATTATTGTGACTCCTCCGTTGTCAGCCATAATCAATCCTTTTATTCCCGTCAGCAATCGTCTCGCGTATTTCAACCGTGGCGAGCGATATTCAATCCCCTCGATCTCTTTCTCTGTCGAGTATGGGCTTAGTTATTGACGCAAACTTCCAGAGTTACCTCATCAATATGTTCATCTCGCCCTTTCGGAGGGGATTGCAAAACTGGATCTTTGTCTGCATTATTCTCACCTGCAATCAGTTGCCCTTCATATAGTAGCATTGCAATAATAGGTCCGTTTACCACTGAAGCCAATTGTAAACTTATGGAAGGTAAAGGTTTATTAAAGCTACAGAGCATCAAATAATCTACCTAATCTGTCTCATCACTTTTCAGTAGTGGCTTTCATTCTGCTCCTTTCGCTGTGGCAAACGAGGACCTAAATGTCACAGCATTCGTCATTATCATTCTCTTCACCGCGTTAACTGGGGAGCACTTGATCTCCTAGTGGAATCTGGGATCCAATTGGGAATAGTCTGCGGGTATTTAATGAACCCCCGATGTCTGGCTTTGGATAATCCCCTTCCCCAATACTCGTTGATAACAACTGGAAATTGTGATTGATGAAGCGCCATGGATCTTCTGATAACTTGCTGCAGAACAGTAATAGAAATTGGATAGGATAGTGTGCAGTACCAAAGCCAAAGTGCGGGAACATTGTAAGAGAGCTCGTTTTTTCATGAGGATGTCAATGTCATGAGGCTTGAGCATGCAATTCGAAGTAGTATTGTTTTGGTTATGAACTACATTCTGATTTATGTGTAGCAAGATTATTGACTGTCCAATACTCAGCTCTTAAGGTCTGGTGAGTGCGGGTTCATTTTTCTGTTCTTATTGGGTATCCTCTCTCACGTTGTTAACCTTCACAGAATTATCTGTTCATGGTTATCAACATTACGATCATATTACACTTCATTGAAAAAAGGCAACCAGTCGCCCCTGCCTTCAAGGAGAATAGTAACTAATGGAAAAAAAAGTTCATTCCTGCTTAGGGGCCTCCGAGTCTTTCTGGCTCATCGGGGAACACGAACGACTTGTTGGCGGCGTCAACCCTTCACTGACTACACCGCGCAGTCTCATACAAACACTTCATTCACTGCTTTCCTTTTCCTCGTTTCATCACCTTTGTCTGTAACGGGTTTCCTCCCAATTTCCAAATGTCTGCTGACTCAGGGCCAGTGGCCCTCATAGCGCAGGCGCTGAAGCATGCGCAGGACGCAGTTCGCAGCGACGGAGAGGGACAATTGGGGCATGCGCTTGTCGGGTATCGCCGTAGCCTGCTTCTTCTTGACCGGGTCCTGAGTGAGAGCGACTCGGCGCACATTGGCGACGACCTCGAAGCGGTCGGCTCTGGAGCAGACGCAGACACGCTTGCTCGCGACGCGCGCGGGAGGCTGATTTCGCTCAGGGCAAAGTACGTGGCGCGGGTCGACGAGGTGCGGGTTTCGCGAATTGCGAGAAAGGGGTGTGGTTGACAAACAGTGGCCCCAGATCCTCGCCTCCACGCCCGCAAATGTGCAGGCCCTGTATCTCGGGAATGGATTCATTCACCCCGACCCCGACCTTGCGCCCTTCAACCCTTCTCGGCCAAGTCAAGACACTTCCGCTCTGACGACAATTCTGCCACCACATCCGAACTTATTCTCAACCATTTACGCCAAAATCACCGATTCCGTCCCTGGTCCATCACCTGACTCGCTCTTGCCCCAACCCCCCGTCTACCCACCTCAACCGGCTCCAACCGAGCCTCTTCCAGCAGCCTTGTCCCTCAAAATCAAAAATGTTACTACCCGAATGCGCGTACTCGCATCTACGACAACTACGGGCGCTTTCATTACCCCGCGCCTGGTGGTGCCTCGACAAGTATGGGTGCAACCGCCTGGGATGCGCCTGGTAGCAATAGAGGCCAAGTTTCAAGCCTTGGAGATGCTGTACATGGCTCTGCAAGGAGCGACGGCGGTGACGCCCGCGACTTTGTCGGGCAGTGTGGCTCAGCTGCGTGAAACTGTGGACGCCGTGATTGCACATCCGCAACTGCAACTGCTCAAGAAACTGCAGGGTGAAATCTCAGCCCCATTCGATGTCGTTGGATCGGGAGGTCCTGGAACTGGTGGATTAGGAGGCGGGGGGTGGCTATCGAAAGTGTTTAACCCCATCACATCAGCCGTGTCGTCTGGCGTGCCAAAAGGAGACAAAGTAGCGGATCTGTCAGCATATGTTGAACTTCTGGCGCGAGCTTTCCCCGCCATAAGTGCGGTGCTTGATTCGTGGGGCTTTGTTCTTGCAAGCAACAAATCCACTGTATCAGACAATGCCTTGCTGCAAGAGATAGAACTTGTTGTCAAATTCATGGATGCAGTCGTGCTGGCGTTTGTGATGCGCGATCTGGAGCGTTTGATGGACCGATACATTAAGCAGGTATCAGCGGCTGCGTTGGAGAGTTAGAATTTTAGAGTGAACAAGCTGCGTGATTTTCTAGTTATTTAATGCCTGCTTTCTGGAATTTACTGGTTCTCAGTCGAGACCCACGATTTGTCGAAATGCGGCGGTGGCGTTGGTGCTTCACCACCTCGTCAATCAAAACGCGGCAGTCCACGACACGATTCCAAACAGAGAAGCATGACACTGCCCCTGCAACCCCCCATCGCAAAGCGCGTCCTCCACGTGCACCCATACGAGCACGGCGACCCAACCCGAAGCGATGATTACAACTGGCTGAAGGACCAATCGAAGGGAAGCAAGCGGACGGACATTCTTGAATACCTCGCCCAAGAGAACGAGTACTTCAAGCAGCAGGTCATTGAGCCAAATGCCGCTCTGATTGACACGCTCTACTCTGAGTTCATCTCCAAGATCGAAGAGAGCGATCAGGATGTCCCTTACTTCCGCGCACCGTTCTGGTACTACAAAAAGACTCTTGCTGGCGAGCAGTACCCCATTCACTGCCGCAAGCGCGAGTCAATGGATGCCGAGGAAGAACAGCTCCTCAACATGAATTTGGTGAAAGATTCCAAGTTTCTCGACGTCCAAGCCACTTTGATTTCTCCTGATCACAAGCTCCTCGCCTACGTTCTCGATAAAGATGGATACGAGCATTGCAGTATTTACTTCAAGAACCTTGAGACGGGCGAAGACCTCACGGATGTTATTCCTATGGCCTCCTCAGAGATTGTCTGGTCTCCTGACAATAAGTCCCTTTACTATGTCGAGATTGATGCCACAAACAACCGCCCTTACAAGCTTCGTTGCCATATCCTCGGGGATGACAGTGCAACTGATGTTACGTGAGTATGGCTCTACCCTTCACAATCAACCTCACATCATATCAACCTCACAGGCTTTTTCATAACACGGACGAAAAGTTCGAGACAAAAATCGAAAAGTCTAGCTCTGAGAGATTCCTTATCATGACAGTCGCATCCATGTCGACGAGTGAATGCCATTACCTCGATCTCGAGGCGACCGATGCCGAGCTTCGTTGCTTTTGCCCGAGAGAAACCCGCCATCAGTACACAATTGCGCATCAAGGACATTACTTTTACATCTTGACGAACGGAGGCGGCCAATTCCTCAACAGAAAACTACAGCGCGTAGGCGTTGAAAACACGGCAAAAGAGCTTTGGGAAGACTTACTGCCTTACGACCCTTATACGGAGCTTGCGCAATTTGCTGTGTTCCGCGATTTTATTGTTCTGGAGCAACGAGATTCGAAGGGTCTTCTCGGGCTTAGATGCCTAGTCACTTCTGGCGACGTGCTTGATTCTTTCATGATTCAGTTTGATGAGGAAATATTCACCGCGTGGTTGCCCTATGGCGGTCAAAAGATTGCTTATGCCGGAGACTGCGTGTGGTTCAACTATACCAGCTCGCTGGTCCCTCGCAAGAACATTGAGTTCAATGTGAAGACGAAGGAGTCCAAAGTATTGAAGCAGGTCCAAGGTTCGTTGGCTCTTCTCTGATTTGTTAGCGTGGTTGCGCTCGATTTTGACTCCAACGCACTTGCCAGTTCCGGGAGGGTTTGACGCTTCGCCGTACACTGTGCGCCGGGTGTATGTCCCCATTCCAGAGGAGACGCGAATCACTGCACCGTTTGACACTCCTGTCGCTGACAAGATTCCAATGACCCTCGTTTACCGCACTGATCTGCTCAAAGCTGACGGTACCAACAAGGCCTTGCTTTCAGGATACGGATGCTACGGGTACCCTGCAGATGTGTACTTCAACTCGAATCTGTTCAGTCTCATTGACAGGGGCATCATTTTCGCGACCGCACAGTTGAGTATTCCACCTCTAACAGCCCCGCGCTCGCTCGAAGCTCCTCTTTCTCACACTTCCTTCCTGTTTCAGCGTGCGCGGCGGCGGCGACCTCGGCCAGGCCTGGTATGAGACGGGTAAACTCAGCCACAAAAAGAACACCTTCACGGACCTTATCGCCTGCGCGCGGCACCTCGTCCAATCGCTCCAACTCACGCGACATGAACTTCTCGCGATGACGGGCGCCAGTGCGGGCGGCCTCCTCATGGGCGCCGCCATGAACCTGCAACCCGATGTGGCCGCGTGCGTCGTCGCGGGCGTGGGATGGCTGGACCCGCTCAACAGCAGCATGGACGCGAGCATTCCGCTCACGACGGTGGAGTGGGAGGAGATTGGGAATCCGAATGAGAAGGAGGCGTTTGACTACCTGTTCAGTTATTCTCCCTACGAGAACATTCGGAGCGGAGTCAAGTACCCCAATATTATGTTGACAAGTGGCATCAACGATCCTCGCGTGCCGTACTGGGAAGTGGCAAAGTATTGTGCCAAGATGCGTGCGTCTGAAACGGATGGCGGCGAAGGAGACCCGGACCGCAGCCTGCTCGTGTTGGATTGCAAGATGGGTGCAGGGCACGGAGGATCGAGTGGCCGTTATGCCAAGTACAAGGAGAAGGCGACCGAGTACGCGTTCATACTCTCTCAGCTCGAGAGCGCCGAAGCCAGGTTCGTAAAAAAGTGATAGAAGCTTGAATTTTTGCAATAAATTTCGTTTCATCATACATTATTACGTGTCTTAAAAGGTATATTAGCTCAAGAACCGGTACAACACTCCCCACATGTCCTCTAACGCACAAGTAAGCTTCCCACACGTAACAGAGGCACTGAGAGGATACTCTGATATTGAAATCTTTTCGTCCACAATGTCATGAACCCGATGGTCGTCCCCGTGAGCTGACGTGTACTTCCATCATGGTCACTCCTTAACCCACATTGAAACAGGAAACCAACCCATGGCCCTGAAGCACGACAGGTTGGTCTTTAGGCAGGGTCTTGACATAATCCGAGCATTTGACCACGGCGCTGTCCGAGCTCATTGTAATTTTGCGCGCGTTGGGCAGGAGGTGGTCCGTGATGGGGTTTTTAATGATCTTGAGCAATTTCTTCGGGCCCGAAACGGACCGGATAGAGAGTTTGTGACGAGGGCATTCTTTGTGGTGTGAATGTAGACCAGGAGGAGACCGCCCTTGTTAAGCGGTGAATCAAGGAGCGTCAACAGACACTGCGTATTTGCGTGTCGAGGGCGGTAAGCATCCGGATGCGCCGTGAAGCAGGTATGGGCAGGAACCTGTCTGGCCGCGATTCGGAGATGTCCCTGTTATGCTTCTTGAGTAGATGATGGTGGTCGTCGCCGTTCAAGAGCTCGTAATGGTCTTCCTTTCCTTTTCCCTAAAGTTTCAGGCGCGATGGGATCTGGATTGGCCATCGGGCGTCTCGTACAACAGTTCACCGTCTCCAGCGACGCCTGCTCCAACACCACGATCATCCGCTTCTACAATTCCTTCTCTTTGGGCATCGAGGCAATCTTGGGTGCCTTCGGCGGTTGAAGATACTCCATCACACATAAGTATTTGAGAACAAGAAAAAGTCCAATATTTGTGTCAATCAAAAATGGTCCGCACGTCCTTTCCAAGTGCCATTGCTTGCAACTCCAACTTGACTCCATCCACCTCTCCCATCAAGACGTGGACAGAATCCTGAACCACCTCTTCAACCCCCGCGACCCGTGTTTCCATCGTATTCGTACGCGACGCGGATCTCGTCACAGCCTCCTCAACACTCTTGAGCCTCGCGTCCAAGCCCTGCACGGCACGCGCCACACTCGCTAAGCTCGATGCGAGGGAATCCATGCGCAAGAGATGCGAGGAAATGAAACGGGACGCGGTTGTTACTGTCACTTCGGCAGAGTCAAGGGTTTTAGCGAGGATGTGCAGGTCGGAGGTTGGAGGGAGTTCGTTGTGGGGTCCCAGCTGTTCTGGTTCCGACAAGAAGGAGTGACCCATGGATTGGGACAGTGTTTCGAGTGATTCACGAAGTGATATGAGTCTAGATTGGATAGCGTGTGGTACAGTTTCTGGTTGGTCATGTCAGTGTTGGGCTTCCTATATCGAAGGAAGAGCAGTCACCTGGCACGTCGAAAGGATCCACTGTCCCTCTTGGCGGTTGACGCGTGTTGGAAACCGGTTTCAGTTTCAGTTTCAGTTTAACTGACGGTGTGGTAAGATGATTCGGTTTCCGGACACGCGAAGACGACGGAGGATCCAAGTTTCTGAGTTCTGCGTCCAAGTCGACCAGTCTCCTCTCGAGAGCCAACGCTGGCGAGACGATGCGAGCAGAGTCGCTATCTTCGTCCCCTTCATCCTGTGCAGCATCCCCAACCGCTGCGGCCACTCCGTCCACCCCCGCTACTCTCGTTGCACTCGTCGTCCTCGCCAAAGCAGCGCGGTGCGACAATGTGCACTCCTGGCGCACCTTCTTCCGACGCCGCGTCTCGGCCGGAGTCAGGCGCAGCGCAGAAAGATCCGATACAAAGGTGTCAAACTCGCGTCGCGGCTTTGAGGCCGGCGTCTTGTTCGCTTTGGTCGCAGACGACGACTTGGACGATGGTGGCTTCGGCTTCGGACCCAAAGGTGTGGAAAGCACGGAGGAGAGGGACCGACGTCGGTGGCTGAGCATTGCCTCCTTTTTTTGGCAATGTTTTCACAGTCTTCCTATCTTCACGAAATAAGAATATCATTACTCGAAGGATCACAATGAGTGGAAAAGCCTGGCGATCCCTTCGAACCATTTCAAACCATACAAAGTAAACATGCCCCGAGTCCCAGCAAAAAAGCAGACCACCAAGCGGACCCCGGTACGTGCGTTGAAAGCATCCACCGTCTCAATACCAGATGACTCTCCCATCGTGACGAACGGACCTGAAGATACCAACGTTTTTGCCCCAAACGTTTTCCCGTTCGACACAAGCTGGCTCGACTCCCTCACCCCAAATACCTTCATCCCGCTGCAATCCGATCCGAGTCTGCTTGCTGTAAACTGCCTCGCGGAGCATAGTTCCGATGTCCCTCCCCTCGATACATTGGATCCGCTATTCTGGACCCGACTGGACATGGAGCTCGGCCTCACTGCCGCACCATCAGCAGCATGCCAGCCCCCGCTCTTGAGCTCAAACAACTGCGCCGTCAACTCGGTAAGCAGAATGCAGGGTGAGGACCCTTTTCGTTTCCCTCATCCAACTGATTGTGTTTTCAAAAACCTTGCGTTTGGTTCACAAACTGGACAGCCCATGCCACGTCGAACCCTCTCGCGCTCTTTGCACGGGCAGATGAGCACCGGGATTTCGCGTTGTCGGTGTATCAAGCGGGCGGCTTGCCGGAATTGGCCCCAGTGTGCCAGGCACCGAATACTCAAACACAACCGCCCCTGCCATTCACTGAAGCCACCTCCAGCATGACGGATCTGACAATTCAGCGCCTTTTGTCGGATGCAAAGGAGGCCATTTTTGAAATGAACATTGCAAGAAACCTCGTTCAGCAACAGAGGGAGTCGCAATCATGAGTGCAACTTCCTGGCAACTTCCTTATCCTTTTGGCTAGTTACTTGTATCATCAACACCATCCATCAATTTTGTGCGGTCCATTGATTTTTCAGTTCCTCTTTAACTCCCTGAACTTCATTGTCGCATTTGTACATTGGGATGGTCCTTTATTCGAATTGGAGAATGTTATGGTGTATTCAGAATTTATCAATTTCCGCTTCAGCGCCACGAAGTGCTCACGGCTGGTCCTATGGAGTCCTTGAAGAAAAGGGTGCTTTCCGAACGTAAAAGGAAGGTTGCAATTGACTCGTCATTCGTTCATAGAATCACGTCACTGCAGCGCTGCGATCCCTTTTCTTGAGAGGGAAAGGAATCGGGAAAAAGAGAGCCGAAGTCCCATTCAGATTGTTCGAGCCGATCGGGAAAGCAAGCGCCTTCCAACAGCGCACATGCCCCGTGTGGCCTCCTCAAAGCAGCGAGTGCGCACCTCCTCGCGGGCAATTGCAGTCGTTGGTACTGCCTCAGACGTGGTCCATGGCAGGTTCGGGGAGAGGCCTGCGAACCCTATGGAACTGCTCTATAGCAGTGGCGCCGCCTCATCTGGGGCTGTGTGCGCAACTGACTCGATGCTGCTCAGCGCCCCCCAGGACAGCTTCCTGTCCCTGGAGGACGCCGGCGAACTAAACCCCTCCATCGCGGACCTTGCTTCTGACGCAGACCTGAGCGACAGACACGGGGATCTTGGTGAAAGCCACCTGTTCCTTTCGCTCCCGAGAGACCCGCTCTCGACTGTCAGATCGTTCGAGGATCTGCTGCCAGCTTTCACAGCAGACGCGTGCACGCAAGGTGAGCCCATCGCACTCCTCAACTCTGCGCGGGGCAATCCTGAAACAAACACTATTCAAAAACAAAAGGCTATGGAGCCTATGGAGCTCACAATCCGCTCGCTCTGTATACGCAACATCGCATGGAGCAGAAGCCAGTTCCACCGCCTTACGAAGCTGTCGCCAGCTCTGGCACCCTTTCATCCGTGTTGACACCGAGATGCCACAGTGCAGCTGGCCCACGCACCCCACATAAGTCGCGCCTAAACTCACACGCGCGTGGCATGGATCCATCCGTAGCCACCATTCTGGAGGAGGCGAAGGAGGCGCTGCTCTTCATGGCCCAGGTGAAGCGCAACATGCTTCAATAGCAATAGAATAGTACCAAAATGGGGCTACCCCCCTGTACCTTGTTGGACACTGGAGAAATGGTGCAATGTTTCCCTCGGAATCACTTAAGCTTTTCCCTGCAACTCTTGACTGACATTTTCATAGTTATCTCGAATGGTCTTATTAATTATCAACTAGTGTTTGTAATAAATTTGAGTGTTCTAGTGAGCTCACGCTTTTTGCGCGCCTTGCCTCTATTCTAGCGCTTCAAACTCCTTCCTCAATCTCAACACCTCATTTCGTTATGAGTGTATAGAAAAGCAATAACGATGTGCTGTTGCACAGACGTGAAAGTGCGCCTTTTGTGTCATAGGATGGAATATTCATCTCACCTCCCCTTTGTTTAACTTGCGAGTGGAACACGCCCATCGTCATTTTCTGCGTCGCTGGGTACCCAAAGATCCCGCTCCACCCCCATACGATGACTCATGACGCCCCAGAAACCCTTGGCCAAGGATATCCGGGGGGCGCATCAAGGTTTTAGCGCGAGCAGGAAGCCAGAACGCGAAACCGACGCTGGTAACTGTAATCAAACGCGAAGGAGAGTATGATAAATGCAGCGGAAGAAGTTGCAGCAGCCTTGCGACTCTCGTTTGTGGTGCACTACTTGCAGTCCAATTCAAGCATATCCAAGCATTCTATTGTATTTTCTATTCTTCGATAAACGCTTCCTCCAGAAGAGGCAGTGTCTTACCGAAGGTCCAAACGAGCAAATCCGAATGAAGCCTTGAGGAGGCAGGCTTGCTTTCATGATTTGTACCTCATCGTGACAGTTTCATGCAAACGTTCATTATTCCACTTTCCTTTAATTCAATTTTTAAACTTTGCTTGAAATTGACAAAAATTACCAATAAATTAATGGGATGGAAAGTAGCAAAGAGGCTTTTCAGCTGGGCTTTCAAAGGACGGCAACCAAGCCGGCAATAAGGGCGGCACCAAGTCCACCCACCATTGAGACACTACTACTCGAAACCGCATCCGCAGACTCGGGGAGTGTCAACACCGCCTGCACAACACCACTCCCGCTCGCGTCCAACGTCGCACTACGACGCTTCAGGCCCCCATTTATCGTGCTCCAGTACAACGCGGCCTGAAATTGTTGGTACTTGTTCTGCGCGAACGTGAGCAAGTCAGCTTTCCCGGCTCCGCACGTGAGGATAGGGTCACCGGCAGTGCGGTGAACGGCCAAGTTCAAAGTCGCGACAGAGTTGGCGTTGTTGAGGCTCCAGCACGTCGAATCGGTGATGTTGCTGCCAATTAGGACTGGAGTGCCAGTGGTGGGAACACCGTAGATTGCAATGCTGGTGAGGTAGTACGGTCCCTGAACGATACTTCCACCAAAAGTAACAGTCCACTGGTTACTAGCCAACGGAAGGCTGCTGGTGATGACGTGCACGTCGTTGACGGTGGCAGTAAAGGGGTTTGGCTTGTTGCACTCCGATTCGTCGGCGCTAAAAGTGAGCATTGGCTGGTTAACGGAGTACGGGTCCGGGAGGTACACTGCAATAACGCGGAAATTGACGTTGATATCAGTGGTGGGACACTGGAGGCCCGAGATCTTGTAGATTCCGCTGTTGGAGGTCGTCTGGTCAATGGTGGTGTAGGCCCCGTTGTTCAAGGAGACTTGAATGGAAAACTGGGACTGTGGATACGAGGTAGGGAAGCCCGTGGCAGCCGTGGAGAGTGCAACGTACGCGTTATAGGCGCCGTTTGTGGTCGCAGGCGCATCAAAGTGGTCAATAGCCGTGATGATGACTGGGATGGTTGGGCAAGCTGGAATGGTGCCGGGTGAAATGAAGGTGACTGCCTGCAAGGGTGTGCAGTCGCTCGTGACGCCAGCTCGGCACGCCTTAATGTTTATCGGGGCCGGGAGAGTAGTCGTACTCGCACTGACGCCGCAGGAGACCGTTCCCGTGTAGGAGATGGCACCATTTGCGATGGATCCCAAGCTGTTGCCAGAGTCCGTGTAGATGCCCGTGTAGGCAGAGGCATCTGTTCCTGATGTTGTGACAGCAATCGAGTAGCTGACGGTCCACTGGTTCAAGCTAGTCAAGACCTGGCTTGGAGGAGACGCAACCGAGACCCTGACAACGGTAAGCGAGGCAGGTTGGACTGTCACTGGACCCGTGGCGACGCTGCCGACCGTTGCGGCAATGAGGCTATAAGGCTGGGCCGCCAAGTCATACAGCTTCCTGTTACCTACGTTTCCTCCCTTGATTTTCATGGTGTAGCCCCTGCTTTGTTTAATTTGTCAAAACTTTGGGACCGACGTGAACAAGGACCTAAACTTACGTGCAACCAGCACCAATGAACTTGATGTCGACGGTGCACTTACCCACCGCGCCAACGGTGAATTGACAATTCGCAGGCGGCTGAATGGTAGCTGTCTGATCAAACCCTTGTTCAAAGTTAATGGTGACGAGGTCTTGGCTGGTGGTCGACTGAGTCGAAACTGGTGCAGGCGCCGAAGAACCGGAATAGGTTCCAGATCCCGGGCAAGGAATGATAACCGTATTTTGGTCTCTTCTGGTTGAACCAGAGCTGGGAAGGATGATGGCAGTCAAGTCGGCATATACGACAACGGATGTTGCCACGAGGGCAAGAAGAGTAGAGAGCTGCATTTTGGATGAGGACGTTAACAATACTTTTGTGGAATGGACGAACTGTTGCTTTTAGCCGATTCACTTGAAACACGGCAGAAAATCAAAATTGCGCCTCGTAATATTAATAACGCCTCGTCCTTTAACGACGCCTCGTCGTTTTTCTCGCGGCTTTCTCGCGGCTTTCGCATACGGCAAGGTTTCTATACACGCTACATCCTTTGCCTTATTCCACACACCACACGACCGACCAGATGCCGAAGAATCGGAGTTAACAGGCACATCCTTCCCGCGAATGCACCCGACACCCACAGCTGCTACAGAAAGTTACACGGGCAGCGAAAACAGTGTCCGCCTCGACGTAGGCTCTCCTTGCTGGTTGCTTGTGAATGTACAGCCCGAGCGACTGCGCGGGCGAGCTCTTCGATGGCGGCGGTGACGAGAGCGGAGTATATGTGAAAAGCGGGAGCGATGGGATCGCGAGGGAAAGGTTGCGGTTTGAGTGTGGGCTTTGGGTGGATGAAGGTACGCCGGTGACGCAGGAGGCCCCGGGAGATGGCGCAACACCAGGTAGCGACGTCGGGGCCTTGGATAAGAAAATCTCGGAGGCGGTGGACGGAGTCGATGAGGTTGCCACCGTGGAATCGGCGACTTTTGTACAACGCCCATTACCGATAGGCCTTCCACAGCGAAGATATGATGGACCAGAACATATTGTTGGACCATGTGCAGAACCACAGCTTAGATTCGGAACAGGCGAAGCTCATCTCGCTGACCCTCAAAGGACGCCTTCATACAGCAGGTCGAGCAGGTACCAAGACTTACCCGAAAAGAATTTCGTAAGACCTAGCGTCTCAAGCAATTCTTTGATAGAAGAGGTGTTAGAGGGGCGAAATGTGGAGGGAGTAGCACCTTTGCTGGATATCTTCATACTCGTAATGATACACTATCTCGCAATGGGCACTTCTTACCGCAGCTCTCCTGGGGCCCCATCAAACAACAACTGACTCACAAACCAAGCGCGTTTCTCCGTAGCCCCACTCGCCCCGGCATGCTCGGAGCTATTCACAATTGCAATCAAGCTCCTCTTACTCCTCCTGCTCTTTCCACTGTTCCACTGAAGCACCGGCGTGTCAGGTGAGGCCGTGAAGAGTGACGGAGCGGGTGCATCCCAAAGGTACATATGAGTTCGTTGGCGGGGATGAGGTTGGAAAGGAGGTTTAGGTGAATTGGCTCTAAAGATGGGAGCAAACCACGCGCTTGAGGCTGCACGCTTCCAACTGGAAACAGACCTTGCCATGCTAGTGGCTGCAGCTGAACGGACTGCACAGTGGATAGCTTCGCCGGTCAACTCAGGATGTTGGATTGTTGCAGCGTTCGAGGGGCGGCGGCGAAGCGTCAGAGGTACTGACGTGTCGGCTGTCTGCACTGTGGCTACTCTTGATAGCAGCATCCCCACACTTTTATTTGATATTAAATTTAAATATAATATTATAAAAAATATATGAAACTTTACACAAGTTGTGAAGCCCTCGAGAGAGGACCTACACAGCGAGTATCTTTCCGCTAAGGACATGCCTGCCGCATGTGTTCCTTTACACAAGGGTTGGTTTAGCCTCTGGCATCCTCTCCAGAGTCTCCCACTCTACTCATCGAGACTCTGCGCATGCGCTGCAACGGACGCCTCTGCGACAACGGAAAGGCCACAATTTCGAAAGTATCTTTCTTTTTGCCACTGTTAATCTTTAAGCCAGCATCGAAACCTAATACCATCCCAATTTTATTTAAATTTTCTACATTTGAAGACTATTTTATAAAAAAATCTGCGTATTCAAGCATACAGATTACTGTTAAAAATAGTATCTATTAAGAGTGTCACTATATGAGAGGAGGACCTCCCCTCCCTCACGACAGATTTTCCGTTGACAAGACCACCACATCTCGACCCATGTCAGAGCTCAAGTACCAAAAACTCGTGCAACTAAACGACCGCCTCAAGCTCGAGGATGAACTCCCGCGTGTCAAAGTAAGCGAGGCGGCGAAAGCGTGAGTGCCAGGTGTCCTTTTGACAGGGCAGTGTCGGGTTGAAGGCCGGCAAGAGAAGAGCGCAACAGTTGCGTGCTCGCGATCGTGACGAACGCAAGAGGGCGGGAGCTTATAAAATGGCTGGAGACGCACGCGTTCAATTGGGTGCCACGGCGGTCGTGAAGGGAAACACGTCACGATACTAAAAACGAGGAAAGCGCCGTACTAAATCGCAATGTGTTTGTCCCTAATTTAGTAAGCAGCGGCGGTGATAGAGAAGTCCGAATCGAGTTTCAACAGAAATGGCACACAATCTGACCCAACCAAACCACGAAAACACAGAATGATCCAATATGTCCTCAATACGGCAGACCCACTGACGAACCCAACCAAACCCGAGTTTGTAGCCGAAAACAACTTTACAAAGCAAGCGTAAGTGTTGAAATAGCTTTCTCTTTGTGAACTGTTTGACTGACTGAAAAGGACGCATAATTGCCTTACAGGAAAGGAGGGTGCGTGATTGTGTGACGAGCTGGTGTCTCTTTTGTCGCTTTACCTGTTTTTTTGTCTTTTGAAAAGGAGAGTTTGACAGTTAAGTAAATATTACTGTTGCAACCTCTTCACCACAGCACAGTAAGGCTTTGATGGTCCCCAACATACGCGCTAGGCGCACGATCTCGTGTCGCTCCGGGTCCATACCCACGGGCACGATCCCGCTCGAAACGAGGACGGAGTCTGCCAGAAGGAGTGGCTCGCGACTGCACACCTCGATGTTTGATTCCCTTCGGGGTAGGTCTACGTCCTGATAGAGGCAGAGTTGATTAACAACTACTTCTTGTTTAGATTCTGATTCCGAAAGGATAAGCGGTCATTTTGATCCGGTTTTGGATTGAAACAGTCGTCACTTAATCAGCAAAGCGAGAAAACCGAAACGAAGTTGTTGCGAATCCGTGTTGAAGGTTGCACTTGGTTCAGGATCGGTGATCACAGCGCCGACACATCGAGTTTTGAACAAAGTTGCGGCACACATCATACCATCAGGTCTTGACGTGGGTAGAAATGACGACCTGGTAAATGAAGCGAACCTGGAGGAGAAACGATAAGTGACATCATCCGCACGCGAAGCGTTTGCCACACTTAAAATTAAGAGACTCGGCGAGACTTTTCTACATGGTGACCCATATCCGATGGCCTTCCCGTTAATGGTGCTCTGCAGGGCTATGTCAATGTGCGTTCAGTACCCTTCACCATCCCCAATTGCACGGCCACAACCCTACCCCACTACTTTACGGTGCACCAAACCTCCACGAGCACCCAGCAATATAATTAATCACATCCATAAACTCTTCCTTGGACGATTTAACCTCCGAGATACCGCAGATAATACAAGGTAGCCCTCGCTAGCTGCCCACAAATGACGTAAAGAGATCCGTGAGTCCATCTAGAGTGCCGAGAAATCATCGGTAAGGCCCAAGAAAGCAATGGGGATAGCATGATGGCTGCGTTGGCAGGCGCGAGGACTCACGTTGGGGGCAGTCAAAGATGCTTTTAGCCAATGGACGGCTACCAAGGTCCATTATTGCCGCCGCATCGTACGACATTGAGTCGATGAATACAGTCAATACCATTCCTCACTTGCAGAGGGTAGGATGCCCATGATGGGATTTACAGTAACAAGCAGTGAAATACGCATGATCCATATGAGAGACCTCACTTTTTCAAGAGTTGAGAGATGGCGCAGGTGGTGATATAGCGCCACCGGAATGGAAAAGTGATTGATTCGTCAGCCAGGAAAGGCAGTGGGTACTTGAAAAGCGACCGAGACAGGCCGGGAGCACCGGAAGTAAATGGGCATTTCACCTCCATCACACTGTGTGGTAGGTTGATGCTATAAGTGTATAGTGCTTTGGGAATGCATTCCATCGGTCTCCAGTCCGAAAGGTTGAAAACTGAAAAAGGGGGCGCTCTCGGGGGAAGGGAAATTGAAACAGAAAACCCTGCAATCAATAATGACCTCGATTACATTCCAGAGCAGTAAGCGTCTCCTGCTTGTGACGGGACTCTCCGAGTAACTGAATGCGCTGTGACAGTTGGCAGCGAGCTGTCTGCTGCCAGCGCCTCGTTCGCGGAAGCCGGCGTGAAGACGGTTCTTATTCTCGGCGAGAAGTTGGCGCTTGCCGCCGACAACGTGCGTTGGCTTCGTCTGCTTTGTTCCCGTATTCGTTCATGGGTAACTCCTCCGCTTCTCTACTTCGACACAGATTCCGCTCGCCGCGCTCGCCCTTCCCTCCGACTTTCTTGCGCCCATTGCCGACGGATCCACCGAGTCCGTTACCACCTTCGTGGCCGGAAAGGCGGTTACCATCGCAGTGTTCACAGACAAACGCTCCCGCAACTTGGGCCCAGTCCGCGCGGACGCGATACACGATGTCGTGGCAAAGAGCTCCGGCAAGGACGGCGATCTCGTCATCCTGCTCCGTCTTGCGAACAGTAGCCAGGTCTTGCCTGCGGTGAGTGGCTGACTGCAGGGGTGTCCCACCATGGAATCATTCCACTCATTTCAATTCACAGGCTACCGCGATTGCTCGCGCGTTCCCCATCTACGTTAAGAAATCCAAACCCGCCCCCGTGAGAGTCGTCCACGTCCACATTGTGCTCGCTCAAGCACCCGCCACTCCCGTCGATGTCGCCGAGATCCAGATCGTGGCCACGGCCGCCCGTGACTGCGCCTATCTTGTTGATATGCCCCCCAATGAGCTAAACCCCACTACCTACGTTGATTTCATTCACAACGTGTGGAAGAACCAGCTCGAGGCGCACGGCGTCACGATGACTGTCATAAAGGATGAAGCCCTCAAGGACCACGGCTATGGCGGTATCTACGCAGTCGGCAAGGCCAGCCAGACCCCTCCCGCCCTTGTCATTCTTTCCCACACCCCCGCCAACGCCAACAAGACAGTCGCCTGGGTCGGCAAGGGCATCACCTTCGACACCGGTGGCCTCTCCCTCAAAGTAGGCGGTGTCATGAGCAACATGAAGACCGACATGGGTGGCAGTGGCGGTGTCTTCCAAGCCTTCGTTGCCACCATCCTCAACAAGGTCAACACGAACTTCAACCTCCACGCCATCCTCTGCATCGCCGAAAACAGCGT
>MU614791.1:19426-38032 GCA_025201725.1 Chytriomyces sp. MP71 | reverse complement strand
AGGCACATTTCATGCAAGGCTGGGATGAGTTGGGGCCATTTTTTGAGCAGTTTGAGCGTCTGGTAAACCAATGCCAGCGAGTGAAATTGGAGGGGATGGCACCGGATTGCTGATTGGCTGGATGTGACCGCAGCTCGTGAAAAGGAGTGGAGATTCAGACGGTGGTATTGAGCAAAGTGATGCTATGTGATGGGCTGTAGAAAGGTAAGGCTGATGAATTACTCTCGTTGGCACGGTTCTTTTTCGTTTGATTCTTGGACGCGCTTTACCCCTTTCAGTCCCTTCACTGTGGTTTCTATTGGACACTTGATAAATACAAAAGCCCTTCTTCGTTCGCCTTCACTCTGCGGCCATGCAGGCAAACACATCCATCTGCTTGCTTATCATCAACTCCGCCAACCCTTCACACGAAAGCTCAAACACCATCGACAACAGCTGGCTTTTCCTCGTCACAGCATCTTCTACAGCGGATCCTCCCACAAAAATGAACTGGTTTTCTGAGAGGCCGGACGTGCGCGGCAGAGGAGGCGGTATGAAGTTGTAACCAAACCGAACGAAGGTAACAACCCTTGGTACCTTGAACTGAGCGAGAACAGCACGCGTGTATCCACTTACGGCTCTAGTTGATATGTCCACCAATTTGGAGGCGAGTTTGCAGCCAAGAACGCCTGCCCCCAAGAGAATCACTTTAGAAGGTGCGAGGTCCCTAATGAATTTGTGAGTAAAAGACGAGCCAAGTAAATGCGGCATTTGAATTTTTGAGGACCTGACAATCAGCTTTTCCCATAGTTCCACGAGAACGTTTTCAACCGCATAATCGTCACAAGATTTAAAACGCGAGTCTAAATCAAGAGCTAAGAATGGCCGACCCGAGGTTGAAAGTTGCCTAAAGTATCCGCTTGCACCATCTCGCTGTTTGACGAGTTAGAACATGGGCCACAAATATCTTACAAACATGTCACCACTCGATCACCGACAACTGAAAACGCTTTATCAAGCAAAAAAACGTGCAGCGCAGCACTCGATTGCTTTGAAGACTGCAGAACTTCGAATTTGAAAGGCACCGAGTCCGCTCGCGTGGAAGGTTTTACTTCCATTGGGAAGGAGGATAACTTAAATAGCGAGATCCACATACAGCGGTAATAAAACCTCGTCACATCTGAAATATCGTGGCTTAAGGTATCATAGCCTGTAAAATACGCGTCAGTTTGAGATGTAGCAAAGGAAACATAGAAATCTCACTCGTTGGGTATTCGAGTGTGGGTAAAGGTATCTTTGCGACCTTCTTATCGATTTCGTTATTCAGACTGGACACAGAAGCCCTCCTCTTAGGTCCCATCTTCGGGTCAGGTGTGTCAAAGCATTTCCAAAATTTCCGATGTGCTGACATAATTGCTTGGACGGTTTTTGCAGTCTCCTTGGAGACAGGGGGTTCTTTCAGTGAACTTGGAATAGGATCCCCGAGCAATGCTGAAACACAAGCTGCCACGCATTCTGTCAAGGAGGGAATGTGTATGCCACCCTGTATAAGGATCAGAAGACTTGGAGACAAACTAACCTCATAAATTGTATACAGTACCTCCAACACTAAAACAATTTTTCCGTCCGCAAAGTTCATCAGAGCACGCGTCATTTGAGCAAATCCTCCCGGTGAAACGAGGCATTGGCCGACATCATTCACAGCAGCATCAAACCCAGCCGATACAATTATCATTTGCGGATCGAACTCCCGTGCTGCGGGAATCAATAATCTTTCCAACACATACAGGTAATCCAGATCACCCAAGCCACCTGGCTCACTCCAGGGAACGTTAATGTTCCGCCCAGCGGCCCCAGTCCGATCCCAATAGGCTTCAGGTGAGTATGGATAAAACTGAGCATTGTTGTACCCATGAATGGAGAAATAGAGGCAGTTTGGATTATTATAAAAGTGTTTTTGCGTTCCGTTGCCATGGTGAATATCCCAATCCACAATCATGACGCGATCTACCAGTTTTTGAGACAGCAGCTCTTGGGAAGCGATGGCAACATTGTTTATGTGACAATAGCCGCTGTATAATGAGTGAATTTGAAGAGGGGAGAACTAACAGAATGATTGCCAGTCTTACATTGACCTATCCGGGTCGGCATGATGTCCTGGGGGTCTTAGTGAGATATTAGGAACGATGGCTCTATAAGCACGAGTTGCTTACCTCACAAGGGCAAACGCGTTTTTCAAGGTGCCATTCAAAACCGCCTTGCAAGACGAAATGACAGCCCCGCAAGCCATTTTCGCGCAAGCAGCAGTGTCAGGGGTAAAAAAGATTTCGTCGTCCTTTGTATCCAGATTCATTCGCTTAAGGACGTCTTCATCTGCAACAGCTGAAGCCTCTAGATTCGAAACGAGCCTCTTGGAATGCACCAATAGTAGCTGCTCCCGCGTAGCAGGTTCAATGTTCACGCGATGACACCTATCCTTTAACCCTTTGGAGGAAAGAACTTTCATGCATTCTTTGATTCGCTTCGGAGCTTCGGGGTTTACAGACGTCTGGGTCGCATAGGTATCAGTGAATGCCCTAACATGTCCAATAGTTGTACCTCCGGCCTCTCATGAGATAGCATTTGAATATGATATGCGATTCCTGTGGTTTGTAGTTGCTGCGCGACGAAAGGAGTAGGGGACGTTGGCCCTGTAACAGAGGCCGATGGTCCGGTTGAATAAACAGGTTTCGCGGGTATTTGCGCGGCTGGTCCAAAGCTGTTGCTTGGCATGCCCTTTTTGAGAGCACCGGAGGGCAGCGGCAGTTTTATTCTGCTGAGAATGTCGGCTTTCTTGACTGAGGCCGTTGTCGCGTGCGGGGCAAACGCGCTTGTGGTTGAAAGGGATGCTGAAAATACCGAGGAGGAAGGGGAGGAGGCTGACGAGGCTGAATGAATCAATGCCTGCGCGGCAGCCGGCTGCGACGGCCAAGTCGTCAGCGTCGAGACGGGCTGCGGAATGCTAATAGACGCCCTTCTTTGCTGGGACGAAAGAGTCGGGTAAGTTGGTTCCATAGATTCACAACCGTGTTGCCGTGTGAAGAAAACCAGGATTCCAGCAATTTTCAATTACTGCTAGAGTCCACGATAAATTCAAAACTAAATGCTGCTGGACTTCAATGATGGGTAAACACTAATGCACTCTTCTGTGTGAAAGTGCGTAAATGTGTTGACGTGTCGGAACTTGAATTTGAATTTCTCACTCTTGACGGCTGCTTATCAGTCCCCATCATATAAAACATGTGCTGAGGAAGCTTTTAAACAACTCACTTCAGCACAACCAACGTCTCCACCACAATCATCCCATCTTCAGTGACACAAGACCCAATCCACAGGCTGCACTGAAACAAAAAATATGTGAAAACACTCATAAAGGATTGCAGAGGATCCATAGTTGAAAATTAGAAAACTCACATTGTTGTAAATCACAGGTACAACGACTAACAAGCAAAAGCAATTACACAATCACAATAGGGCTCTTGTGAATCAAAGCAGAGTGATTAAAATCAATATTGTCAGATCTAATTTGCAGACTGCAGTGAACCTACATAGTCCTGAAGCTGAGGGGGAAATAGACCCATATATTTAAACACACATTGCATGCCTTGACTCCAACTCTACTTTATGGTAATTGGAATTTCTAAGCAATAGGTCAATGTTAATGTCTATGAGAATCCAAATATTTTTTTCCTGTGCCTCAAATTCATTCTGACCATCAATTACCTTTGGTGATGGGGCTGGTTGTTGGAGATCATGAAGAAGTTATTTGGTTTTGAAAGTGAGAAGTGAAACATGGAATATGTGATGAATTTATGGTAGGAAGTGTCAATTTAAATACAACAGAATTATTCTCATTCTTAAGCTTTGATCCATCCATTTTGATATAGCAAGTGTATAGGAACATAGATAGCAAGTTTTGGGGCAGGAACACATCTGGCTCCTTGCACAAAGTCAGAACAATTTACTTCCATCTATGATCTCATTATGGGTCAAAGTTGATTTGCACTGGGGCAAAAGTGAAAACCTTGTTTAAGGCATTGAACTGAATGATTATTCTGAGCAGATCCTGAGCTTGCACTTCCACCGGGAGTGGGAGCTCATCCACAAAAGACAGTTGCTCGCAAGTGAGGAGCCTCAATGTTTGATCTTTTAAGTGTAGTGTCCTGTTAGAGGCAGTATTATGAGACAATTTTGGACTTTTGTGATTAATAGAATGTTGGTATGCATTTCAATCAAAAGTCAGGCAAGTCCTGACATTTTGCTAAGTCACCACTTTTGCCTCTCTATTGATTACAGAGCCTTGAATGGAATAAGTATCTTTATCCTCTCCAAGATTTTGGCACCCAAACCTATAAGAACAATGGTATCATGGGTGATATTCAGTAGTAGTAGTTCATCAAGTGGCATTTTGATAATGAAAGTCTTGTCATCATAGATCTGATGAGAGTATAGCAGATCAGGAATTCCGCCCATGGCTTGAATTTCAAGTGTCAGGACGTTCACAGGCTGATTCATAGTTTCCATTGACTCCTGGGCAGTGAAGACATTTCGTTTATTGGGTTTTCCGTCAATCAGAACTAAACTGGACAGCCGTTTGAATGCCTCAATAATAGGGATATTGTCTAGCAAATCAACCTCTATGGCAACTGACTGCTTCACAATAATATGAGTACAAGAAAATATGAATAAGTATGGAAGAGTTGAAACAGAAGACTTACCATTCTCTGCTTCGATGATCAGAGGTGTCATCCCGACCGACGGCACCCAAGTCAGATAAAAAAAGCCAGCACAAAGAGAACCATCAGCATTTACTCTATTGTTCATTTGGTTGTCAGTGAGAGCAGAGAGAGCCACCCCCTCAGGCAGGTGGAGAGTGAATTCGCAGGATCAATAGTCCTGAATTTCGAAGGGAGAGCTTGTTTGACTGCCCTGATCACATCAGTGACATCAAACAGTGTCAGGACTCACTGTCCTGTAGCACTGACAAACTGGTGCATCTTGATCCAAACCGGCTGTTTGTTGGCGTACAGTTTGTTTCAAGGAAAACAAACCTTGAAACTGCCCACTTCGAACTCGATTGATACTAAGCAAAATAATATATTCTTTATTGTAAATTCATTTGACTTAAAGAATGTGAGATTATCATATCCGAGTCATTTTCATTTGTTCGACCTTCATCTGCGGTTTCAAATGAGTGAAAACGCACTGGCGACTCGTTTGGAGATGAATCTGACTCTCTTCATTCCCGATACACAGGCAATAACCCCTTTCAAAATAAATTGGAGGAATAATTGCTCATAGGTAAAGTTCTTGCTTGCTCGGATTCCAACCAACGTCCCCATTTGGCACAATCGTTTCTCACTTGTGTCCATGACAACCCTTCCAACATACATTAGCAAACATCAAAATATTCTAAATAATGCATACCTGAATAGACAAATATTTGAAAATCAAGGAGAACACGGTAATAAGAAATATACAGCAAGCAGGTAGTCAGATCCTACTCAAAATGCTGTTTTGTATATGCCTGGAATAACTGCTGGTTTTCAAAAAACATGATTACAACACCATCATGTCCTGGACAATAAACTGGCAAATCTGGAGATGTTGCGCAGAGTTCCTTTTTCGTGTGGAATCTCAGATTGTGGAATCTCAGATTGTGAACGGTGATTTGACGGGTCCGATTGGACAATGAAAAACCTTTGACACTGATAGCTGAACAGAAGACAAAAGACACTTTGCGCAAGCTTGAGATTTCTACAAATGATGTTCATCAGCAAAAGTAAAATTTAAAGGCACAAACTAATCAAATCAAGTCTTTCAAAGACTGATTGAGATCTAATTGGAATGTTGCTGTTGCAAACATAATTTTAATGGAGTCAGATACTTTTAATAACCCATCAAAGTTGCTCCAAAAAGTTTCTCTTCAATTGTTTAATGGTTTTGCCACACTGAGGTGTGGGTAGGTAACTATCTTATAAAATAAATAATATATAGAAGAATAAAGATGACAAGAAATGTCGCATGATAGATAGTTCCTTAATTAAAGATGACTACCCTTCTTGAGTTAGAATATAGTTATACATTATTTTAGATAGTTTTAATGTGTGTAATTATTATATAAGGTAAGGAGGTGTTTAAGCAACTGGATGGCTTCTTTAACAATTCATTTAATGTTGAGATTAACTTTTTGGTTGATGAAAGAAATCCCTGGTTATCTGTAGGATCTGGAGACTGTTCTTTTGAAGCGGCTTTGATTTCCAAGATGCAAAGAGACGAAAGTTCCAAGATCGTAATTTCTCCAACAGCCACAATATCTCCAACAGCTAAACAAAAAGTGCCTGATATTACAAGTTATATTCATAGTTGGTGGATCAATGCTGAATGTCTTCAAGATTTATCTGAGTACAGTTTGCCAGATAACGCTGCGATTTTATTCAATTGTCCTTGGGCAACGAAAAAACGTACTCCTGATTTGCTACGAAATTTTATGAAATCGGCAGCCACAGTACAAAAACAGGGAAGCTATCTTTTCTTAGGGATAACAGAGAATAGCTATTATTTTCAGCAGTATCAGCTTGATGAGCTTGTTGCGAATGTACTTGAAGTATACACCCTGGAGGTTGTGGATGTGGGTATTATTGCGAGAGTGAGAAGTTCTGGATACACACATCATTCTGACTCTGAAAACTGTTTGTATGATGTCATTGAAAAGCATGTGATGCTTTGTTTTGAACAAAATTAAGGTTATACTTATACATCTGAATGTCAAATTTGTCTGAGTTTCATTTTCAATCCTTTATATGCCTTTATTCAATAAAATTGAGTTTCTCATATACAAACAATTTTATAATCTGCTGGAACTGTCCTGCTTTAGTGTCAAAAAAATAATGTAAAATAGGTTCCAATTTCAATGAGTCAAGGACTGGATACTTGGCTTTTCTGTACATGAGTGAAATAAACTACTCAACTCTCAGTTGAATGAATTGCGGGTTTCAAATTTAATACATGTACATTTGTCATGTTCCAAGTTTGGGCTGTGATGTATTTTGACATGGTTTATTATTCTTCATCATTTTGTAACAAATTGCATCTCAACTTCATCATTTTGGTCATTCAACTTTTTGTCATATTGTTCAATTGAGTGTTGTCACCAAGTCTGCTTACAGGTTCATGCTGGCACTGATTCTATCATCAACTTGATGATGTAAATCTCCATACTTTTCCTGATTGCACCCCCCTTGATGCCATTGGAATTGAAATTTTGCCTCAACTCAATTTCACACTTTTCTTTTTTATCTCTTCTACAAAATTTCCCTGTTTGGTCCATTATTGCACCTTCTTTTTGGCTCCATAGTTCAAATACAGTCAGTGTAAGCTTCAATCTTCCACCATCACATTCCAGTTCCATGCAATCCTCTGTGGATGCAATAATGTGAGAGGGAACATGGTATGGTGCAAACAAGTGATTGTATGATGAGTTTTGCACATTGATTTATTGTATTCACTATTTTTTTCATTGGTCTATCTTGGTTGCCAGATGATTCACGGCACATCGCGTTTGAGTCGAGGTGAAACACATAGAAATGGATCCGGTGGCACTCACAGCGGAACCATGGACCGCGACTGAAGCTGTGCAGACTGGGCATAGCACGGCGGGTACCTCGTTCGATACTGGATACCCGCACTCGAGCTCAGACGAGGCGCTTCTGGCGGCTACGGCCCTTTCAACAGTAGCACCTCCACCACCACCACAATCAAAGCCAGAAAGCCAACATCACTATGCACTCACACAATTAGGATCGAGCCACACGGACATAGGGGAAGACACGCGTGAAAGCGTGCACAGCGAGCGAGAGCCGGGCACACTCACCGGGTTCCTGTGGGGACTCCTCTCGTCAACGCTCGAGGACGACGCAGCCTTCGCCTCGCCCTCGCCAACCCATTCCGCCTCAGTATCACCGGCCCTTAATAGCTCCCATCCGGTCAACCGCCAGACTTCCGATCTTCCGGAGCGCGCGAATCAGACTCTTTTGAGACAGGAGGACACTCAGACACGTTCAGACCCAATCCATATCGAAATGGTCCACACCAAACACTCCCTCATCGATCTCAACTCAGTATCAGCTTCAAATCCTTACTCAACGCGCTCCACGCAACCCGCCATGCCGCCGTTGCACTCCCCGCCGCAACAGAACATAGCCTCGTCACTCCTCTCCTTCGGGCGATCTTTCTTTTCCTCCTCAAACAACCCCGTTCCACTAGAGCCCGTGCAACACACTCCCCTCTTCAGAGACAACTCTACTCTCGCACAGGCAACGCGTGAACAACGCGACTCTCTCCTCGACCTCAACACTTCAACGCGACCCGTGACACTCGTCAAACCAGATCTGCCCGATCATGCTCCTGTAATTCTGTCCCCTGCACTCGCTACTCTCGTAAGTTCTTCATTGCGCGATCCTGTCTTAATTTTCTCTTTAACAGCTGCGACCATACCTGAGCCCGTTGCACCGAGAATCCACTTCCTGGCGACTTATTTACTCTCTCGACCACCACGGCATCTCTCTCAACACGCTCTACCACAAATGTGAGTTGTATGCGGGGCCTGGAAACCCCGTCCTGCTTGTTCTACGAGACGAAGATCACGGCATTTTTGGTGCGTTTGCAAGCGAGGCATTTCGCGTGCAGAATGGTTACTTCGGTAATGGATCCAGGTTAGATTGCCTCTGGTTTCTGGTCAGGGTAGACGGGGAATTCCTTACACTGCGGGATCATAGCTTCTTGTTCAAAGTCACAAAAGGCAATTCTCCTTCTTCATCACATCAGAATTCCCAGAATGCGCCTTCAGGGTCGATAAACGACGTTGGGGGTAACCCTCCTGCTCTTGCTCCCTCGGATATGGAGGTGGCAGTTTATAAGGCGACAGGCGTGAACGATTACTTAATCTTGGGGCAGTCGCATTACATTGCTATGGGTGGAGGGTGAGTTCATGTTTCCTGACACCGTTGGTGGCGTGCGCTCAGTGAACTCATTCACAGGGAGGGTCATTTTGGGCTCTGGATCGACCAGGATCTGTACAATGGACACAGTGGACATTGTCACACGTTCAATAATGAGCGTCTATCAAAGAAGGCTGAATTTGTGGTACAATCTCTGGAATTGTGGGCATTTGATATTTGAATAAATTTTTTATATTCATTCCATGAGTTTAGCTTCTCAATTGCTGCACCGTCGACTCAGTCCATCATCGTGAGTCCATACCCTCAACTTTAACCAACACAAGACAGAACATACTGTGTGCGGGGGGAATCCAAATAAATGACGCCGATACTCATTGATTCTGAGCGCTAATTCTCTCAAAGGCCTTTGTAAACAGGGCTTTGTCCTTTTCTTCGAGTTCGGCAAGCAACACTTTATGAGCTTGTTTCGCGGGCGCCCATCGCTCGGCGGCGGAACCTGCCTCCTCCTTCAGGGCATTCATCGTTCAATGACCCCACTGCTTTTTCCAATTGCCCATTCATCAGATGGGCCTCTACCACCAACCGTCTACCTCGCTGGGCCTCCACAATACCACCTGCCTGCTTGAATTCTCCCAGCTGAATCAATGATTTGAATGTCGTTTGTGAGGCACTTGAAGGATCAATAACATGGCAGCTACAATGCAGTTGCTGGAACTCAAGCTGGCTCCATTGACAGATATTTCCATCATACTGGAGAGCCTGGCAGAGTTACTCTGGACACCGTGGAAGGTTGTTGCACTCATCAAGGTTGTTCCAGAGTCCTTTATAGGTCCATTTGGATGGTTTTGCATGAGAAAACCCTTCGCAACAATTAGTGTTTCCAAGCTGGCAAATCATAAATATGTACCTGATTACTACTGCAAAGATTCAAATACCTCACTTCAATAGTGTAAGTGATGTCTGTGTGTGATAAGGAGATTATCACAATTATATACTCAACTTATGTTTATTTGACAAGATGATATATAGGCCAAACTCGCTCAGAACAGACCAGAAGTCCCACTGCAAATTGTTGTTCTTGTGGGCTGATGAGTATTTTTAACGGCATTATGATCATATGATGATCAGCTTTCTTTGTTTGAAGGAAGAAATCAATGTTTTCAGTCATTGGTGACTTTTCAACTACTCAAAGAAGAAGGAGCTTGGGTTGGCGGGCTTTGAATGCAGTTGTTTCAGAATGGAACAGTCTCACTGCCGATTGTTGGTGTTTGTGGTACGGTGAAGAATTTTTCAACCTCCGTGACATTGCTTTTGAATCGCCATCGCATCCATCGCTGCCCTTGTTTTCCCGTCTCCTGCGCAAGTTGAGCGAGTGTGTTTGCTGTGATTAGTCAAACCTTGGATCCGTGATATCCCTGACGGATGCCTCCAACTCCATTATTGGCGGTCACATGTTCCTCATGATTACTCTCTCGGGGCTCTTGATTCCGACGAGCCGTTCCCCAACAGCCCTCCAATTACACTTTTGGCAAGGCATCACGTCGCGACCTGTTCACCCTGTCGTTATCCCCACCGTCGACATTTGCAGCTGGATCCGACTCGCCGTTATCATGAACGTTCGTCCTTGCATACAACTATGAGCAGTATCACCTATTGGTTGAAGTGACCCAGTGGGCCCTCATCTCGCGAGCGATTCGCAGCCGCTCACAAACGAGCTGATGCAGCACGTGAATGGTGTTACCGTGGGCATCGGCAAGCGCGTCCTTTATGATGCCGCCTCCGCTAGAAAAACCCTCTTCTGAAGGTGGTTGACCGCACTTCTTCGCAGTCAACCAAGTTTGATGGCGGGTTCATAGACGAGTACTTGTGGTGGAAGGAGCACAATGCAGGAGGTGCGATTTCCTACTTTATACTTCTGGCAGTGTTGAGATATACAAGCTTATGTTTGTGTTTTTCAATTCATTGTCGGGTTCTTCGTTCTTGACCATTACTTATTCAAGTCGCTGTTGTTTGTTTGACTGGGCAGCCTTCAAAAATAAAACGAGCGAATTCACAGGGGAACTTATATTTATTGAAGTCACTGGCCTAACATATGCATAGCACGCTTTTTTGTCGCGGTTTCCTAGCCCGACGTTGGTTTTCCTTCTCTCAGCTCTACATCCCAAGCTTTTCAGGAAACCTATGCTCGACTCCAAATATCAATGATATATGTAGACCTTGCTTTTGGAATTCTTGGCATTCTATTTAGCATTTCGATGCTTTCTCGGCAAGTCTTGACAAAGTTGTGCTCTTTTGAGGCATCACTAGAAATGAGACACTAAGAGCAACCATGACAAAATCCACACTAAAGCTCATTCTCGTTTAGGGTCAGTTTTTGGGGTTCCGTCCTGGATCCGAAGCATCACTTTCCAGTTTTTGTACCCCAATTTGAAAAGACATTGCTCAATGCTCGCGAAGAGATAATCTGTTTGAATTATAGCACAATTTTTCAAAGCTGGAGCACGAACTGTATGAGTTCATCGCACGTTTTCGTTCTCATTATTGCCAAAGACGTCAGCTGAATGGCGGCAACAGCAACAAGGGGATCCTACGCGCATCCTGGATTATCGCAAAAAATGGCTGCGGACATTCGTTTCACGTTTTATACAGCATTTCATTGGACTCGAAAGTATAAGGCTATTTTATTGATTTGAGAATTTATTCAATCAACAAAAATAAGTCCTCCTTTCTCCCCAAACACGTCTCGAACTTTCGCGTCACAGAACTTGTTAGATGTCAATTTCACAGGCACATGCGTATTCCCGACTATTCCAGTCTCTCCAGCGTCCAACGGTGCTTCCTCTGTCACTTTGCAGTCGTGAGTGAAAAGATTCATTCCTGACGCTCGCGATACACCAAATTTAGACACTAATTTTTTCCTTATTATTTCAACAATGCATTCGTTGCTTTTCACGGACATAGTTGTGCGTGCGCCATCCCTGAAACTGAGGACAACTGGCACTCGTGTGGTTTCATCTTCAAACTCGTTCGAAGCAATTGCGGCTTTGATTCCAGGTAGCGGCTTTACTTCTTTACGCGTCAAATTAGCTTGCTCCGCGCTGGGAGGTATTAGGACCGTTGCTGCGAGCTTCGGAAGAGGGCGCGTTGGGAACTTCGCAGAGTTAATTGACCGGGCCTTAGGGGTTTGATTGCCCTTTGATATTGTAATATACTCCCTCACTTCTTTTACAGGAATGTTCAATGGACTAAGCTGCTTGGGTTTCCGGCTTGAGGAGGATAGATCAGATCGCTTCATGTCTGATTTGTCACCTGGAGAAATTCGAGGAACAAACCAAAACTCCCTGCTCCAAAATATTTACCCCCCATTCACCAGCCCATCCTCATCTCACAGTGTAATGTGTAACCAATGTTTTCATTTTAACTCCCTCTCATTGCAGCTTCTCTTCTCAATATGTTACTTAGAAAATTATGAAAATTCCACAACTGGATCTGAAACAAAATGACGCCTCTAATCAAAAAAATCCACCATTGTGAACTTTCACCTTTCTTAATGCCTCAGTTTTTTGGAAACAAAATAATCCACTGTCATAAACACTGAGGGATGAAACAAAAAATGCGCCACAAAATGTGAAGAAAACCTTACTTTGATCCAATTAAAATGTTCATTTAAAAATAATATTTTATTGTGATATGAAAACCTATATGAAGTGTGTTGTTCCATCTATAAGTGTCCATTCAAAGTACTTAAATCTCTTCAAATGGAAAAATTTTACAAAGATCCACGAAATAATCACATCTATAAAGTTGATGAAAAGTAGATTAATTTACTTTATTGAAGGTAGGTGTTTCTTACTTTGGGTTACAAGAAGCAGTTGAAATTGACGTGCCTGACAAACACTTGAAACTTGAGAAACCTGTTCGATTCAACATCAATCAATCTTTGAAGGAAGGAATCAATGAACTGGAACAAACTTCAGTGATTTGCAATCAAAATCATGGGAGGAATCAGTGGATAGCCCCATTGTCAATAAGACAAATCTGATTTTTGATGAAATACAGAAAGTTTAACATCAAGCAAGTACTACCATAGAGACTGCAAATTCTTGTAATTGATTATTTAACTGGTATTGTATTTCATATGAAGAAGCATGATGGTGTTGATCCCAAAGGAAGCATTGAACAGCAGAAACTTGATTTTTGGAGTGATCTGAATGCCTGTGACAAAATCAACCAAAATCAGCCAGCTATCCAGAAGAGGCTGTTGAAGCACTTGAAGGCAGAAGCAGCAGAAGAGAAGGTTGTGTCATTTAATGTCAGAAGGAGTCCTGGTATAAAACATCAGTGATCATCATCTGACTCTACAACAATTGGTTGATCTTGAAACAAGTTGTTAGAATTCCTTCAATATGATCAAACTACTTACTAAATGCTGACAGTTGACCTTTACCTGCCATCTGTATTTATTGGATGCCATTTGAAGTCTATAAAAGTTAGTTGATATTTGACGTGAAGGCTAAGTTCTTGTAAGTAGTCTTCACCTTGTCCACCTTGCTTACATATTGTTGTTATAATACTCCCAACTGTTGATAAAATTGGGCAAATAATCTAACTTAAGTCTTTCTTGAACAACACAACACCATCATCAACAATCAGTACTGCATGACTATCTGTGATATTGAGATTGATAGGGTAAGCAATTTGCTGATAGCAATTTTCACTTTCTGTATTTAGCATTGTTGCTGTCCACTTGCTTTTATAGTACTTCTTCATCAATGATAGAGAAACTGATTTGTGACAGAATACACAACTGGTTTTTTTGTATGGGCATTCAATCAAATGGTTTGCCATAATCCACTTAAATCTTTGACTTTACAATGGTTGTTTGAACAGCTTTCTATAAAAGGCTCTAACTTAATCTCTAGCAGTCTGTTATTGAACAGTGAATTAGTTAAACACACTGGACAAGCTCTGTTATTCTGTTGAAAGCAACTCATACAAAGAAAATGTGTGCTGTTGGAGCATTGAATAATTGGTAAGTTGGCATTTTCATAGCACATACAACATCTTAAATTGGATTGCTATGGACTGGCAGTTGTAAGAGGCTGTTGTGGTTTGTGTATTGATGCGAGCTGCAGTGGTGCAGAAAAGTGTAAAGTTGACACTGAAGAAATTGGAAGATTAGGGGGTACAGGTTCAAAGATATGGCCGGTTACTGTGGCTAATAGAATTAGTTAATATTCAAGTGCTTGGCTCTACAACAACAAACCATCTGATGCCTTGCACGTGAGCCTCTTCAACACCATCAGCGCAGTCCTCTTGCCTTTGAGCTTCTTCAAAAGCCAGTCAGTTTTGTTGCTGGATGCCTGGTCTTCAAGCTCTGAGAGGCAATCCTGCTGGGTTTTTCAACAACATTTTTCAGACATAACTTTCCTATCAAGCCAATGAACGTAGCATTATGTTTCTACAGTCATGGAAATTTCACATTTGTTTCATCCTTCCTGATTGGTTTTTTTCTACAACTGTGAAAAAGCGGGAGCTGTTGTTTCAGATCACATGACTTACAAAATGTTTGTTTCATCCATCCATTTTGTCTACAACAGTGGAAATTTCAAATCAGGCATCTTTTTTCTACCATTGTGGGAATTTTGGAAGTGACAAGGAGTTTGTTTTTTCTACCATTGTGGGGAATAGAGGTGCTATTGTTTCTACAAAATGTGGAAAGCTTTCTTTAAATTGGCCTTTATTGAAAGTTACAATTTGAGAAGAGAAGCTGCAATGAAAGAAAGTAAAAATGAAAAACAGTGCTTACACATTACATTGTGAGAGAATGGGTTGGTGAATGGGGGTTAAAACTATTAAATGCAACATCAAGCTTCTTTGTTGCCTGTACCTGAGACTTTGTGGTGATATATGGCGAATCAATGTCAAAAGGGTTGAGGTGGAGAAAGCAGGACTCTTGTGTTGTGATTCTAAGTGAATGTGCATAGCGTGGTTGAAGGTGAAGTGAATCCAGTTCCCAATGGCGAATTCGATCATGGAGTCCCCACCAAGTGAGATACCGCGCTTTTGGGCGAGGAAGGGGTTTCTTGCTGCCTAAACTGTCTAGCAGATGGAGTATGAAGGAAGTCTCGGGATTCTGAGTTTCACCGAGGTAGATGTTCGCCAAAGATGGGCCTTGCAGTCTTCATTCATGGAAACAAGGAAGGAACCTGTTTTCGCGACTCGTCGAACAAAACTTCCTATCCTGACGCGAGCGTCATTTGCGGTGACTTGTATGTCTATATCTTGACGATTGCATTCCTGGGATGGAGTGGAGGCATTGTTAACGGCCTTGCAGCTTGCGAAACTTACGAGGGCGATCTTTGCCATCCTGCCGAAATGGTAGGAATAGTAATATAAGGGTTCCTTGTTTTACTCGTTGCTAGTTCAATAATGATTCGTTTAAAGTTCACAAAAAATATGACGAGAGTAGCGAAACTCACTTTGGACACCGACGACCTCTACATCTCATTGCTGACCGGTACCCACAAAACTGGCGAAAACAAAAAAAGCAAACCCGCAGTGATCTCTACAATATCACCCGTTACCTAAACCGTATCCAGCATTTCGCTTGTGGACGAAGATGTCCAGATCGTCCAGAAGTCTTTGTGTTGTATAACTTAAGACCAGCAAAGGGATTAATGATGGCTTGGGTTGGAGTGGTGGTTGGAAAGACTTGCAATTGGATAAGGGAAATCGAGTCTCAGGCCATGGTCTTCGCGGCAACCGGCGTTGATACAACTGTGGAGCTTTTGGATGCCCCCATGGGGGCAAGCCGGGATGATCCTTACAAGGAGAGACTTTACCCAACTCAGACAGACTTGGAAGACTGTGCAGTCCAGGTTAAAACGGACGCTTCGAGACGCGCAGTTTAGTCTGTTGTCAAGAACGCTGTGACATTCAACTATGATGTGCTGGATGAGTTGAAAGGCGAGAAGAGAGGCTTTTTGTTTCAATAATTGAACAAATCAGAATGAGTAAATGAGTGAACTGGATGGAAACGAGGACATGGCGGTTTATTATTGATGTACGGTCTGATTACCGACCGCTCCAAGACTTCATCCACTTTGACATCAATCCAAGGGCCCCATTTGCCGGTGCACGCTTCTCCTTCTGGTTGGATTCGCCTGCCTCCGTATTTGCTATCTCCGTTGTGGCACCGATTTCCTTTCAAAGGAGGTAGAAACAACCTCCGTCTTCGTCTTGGACATCACCGGTATCTCCCAGAACAGTTCCCCTGTAATTTGTATGCGCAAGAAGCGTCCTCCTAACGCAGAAGCTGCATTTTTGGCACCCTTGCGATCCGCGTTGGTAACGCGCGCCCGATGGCTCATCTCATCCACCCGCGCCTGGAGCTCGCGCAATGTCGAAGCGGCTGCAACATCACTCTTGGCATCCCAAGTTGTTTCAAATGTGGCCTCCACGGCGCGTGCGCGTTCAAACGTCACGCGGCTCCGCTCAAACTTGTCAATGAGGGACTGCAAGTGACGCTCCTTCACGGCCATCTGCTTAATTTGCTTCGCATTCACATCGCTGCGGACGGTCCGTTTGAGCACTGTCATAATTCGTCCAGGAGATGTTGGGTCTTCAATCTGGAAGGACTTTGTGTTGTACTTTCGGGCCTGGAGCGACGCAAGGTCTTCTCTCAATTTTGGAAGGTGCCGCTCAGCAAGGAAATGGACCGAGTCGTTCGGGCTGTCCACGTATTCGAGGGTTGCGAGGGGTGCTCGGTCGCTGCCAGGCCTGTTGAAGCCAGCGAGTGTTAGGCGCGTGTATCCCCCCGTACGGTCTGCAAATCGAGCAGCGAGCAACTGGAGCTTTGGGACCGTCGTTTCAGGACGCTACGAGGAACGGAAGGAGGGGAAAAAAGGAAAAGAGTGATGAGTGAGCGATGTGAATCGATTGAAGGCGCATGCGCTGAGAGTTGACTCACAAAGACGACCTTATTCAGCTTAGTGAGATTGTCCTGCTTGGCGATGTTGATGATCTGGCGGTATAGTTTGAGGAAAAGGTCACAACATCAGACTGCATTCCCTCAGGCCCATGACCAAGCCCAAGCTACGAACAATGAAACGGACCTTCTCTGCGTAGTGCTTGAGGACCTTCGCCTTGGCCACCGTCGTTGTAATGCGTCCGTTTGTGACAAGGTCCGTCGCCTGGTTCAGGAGCAGCGCCCGATTGTGCGCACCCGACGACGTCAGCTTCTTCTGCCAGATTCGTACTCCGTGCTGCAGTCAAGCATAGGAGAATAGAGGGTCAGTGGCAGCTGTGGCAAGTGCAGCTGGGTGTGCTCACTTTCATCTCTTCCACTCGCAAAAACACTGGAGAAGAAGTGCACAGACATGATGCATTCCAACCTCCATGCATAGAACTGACGCGATCCAGACCACATACGAGGACCACTCGAATTTAATCTGTCTTCGAATGGTGACTTTATAAAAGCTTTTGATTCGTTTTTTGAGTAGCGCTTTTTGTTTTTTGGTCGACTTTTCAAAGAGTTTCTAGAAAGCGTTTTTGGATTTGAAGTCAAAAGACGATCTGGCAATGGATTCACCTCCCTCCAATGTCGTGCCCCACACTCTTCCCTCATGGGATCGTACAATACTGATTTTCAATTGTCTCAGTCTCCACTACGGCTCCTAATAAAATTATTCAACTTGGATGTTTGTGCGATTGCGTTGGCTCACATTCGTGAACAAAGAAATGGACCAATCAGATTGGGTGAAAGAGTGGAAAAAATTAAAGGACGAATAAAACACATTTTTGTCCAATTTCGGCTTATTTTCTTGTTAAATATTATAAACTAAATGAAGTGCGTTGTTCCATCCACAAGCGTTAAATCTAAATACCTCAAATCACTCCCGATGGAAACTGTCTATAAAGATCCACGAAATAATCACGTCTATAAATTGGATAAAAAAAGTTTAATTCTACTCAATCGAAGGTGGGTGTTCCTTATTTCGGAGGACCTCTTGCCCGAAAAACACTTAAAACTCGAAAACCCTGTTCGATTCAATGTCAACCAATCATTGAAGGAAAGAATCAAGGAATTGGAACAAACCATCAAGAGCTTGAAGAGTGAGTCTTTTTCTGATGAATCAAAGCTTCTATTGCCATCAAACGATGCTGAGGTCAAGAAGACACCAAGCAAAGTCGATGAAATAGGGAAGTTGATAGAAGGACGAGAATGTTTCGAAACTGATCGAGAGGAGTTCGAGATTGAAAGTAAAGCGAGACTTGTGATGTACTCAAAGATAGCAGAGGGCTTCCGCAGTTAAAGTTCATCAGCGTCTGCAGGCCGATGTTGTGGGATAGAGCAACGCATGTGAAAGACAATTTTGAGGCCGATAAGTTCTTCAGTCCGATATTTTTAATTTTATGTGCAAACCCAAGCAAGATACAGGAAAATAAAGACATAAGGGGTGAAGAAGACACCTTAAGATCGCTCTCCACGTAGACGGCGAGCGAGCTGTATGTCCTTCGGCTGGATAGTAACGCGCTTTGCGTGGATTGCAGCCAAGTTGGTGTCTTCAAACAAACCCACAAGGTAGGCCTCAGAGGCTTCCTGAAGGGCACCGATAGCAGAGGA
>MU614791.1:0-19416 GCA_025201725.1 Chytriomyces sp. MP71 | reverse complement strand
ACAACACTCATTTTATGATATAAAATCACATAAAATATACTATTTTTCTGGTTTTTTACCGAATTTGTTGTCGGCATTGTGTCGGGACTCTTTTTCGGACGATGTACGAAAAGAATGTCAAGAAAGCCACGAACGTACAAAGGTAAAGCGACCGAGGCCACAGAGGCATTCACCAACACGCCTGACATCCGAGACATGTTTGCATCTGCGCGTTCTTGGTCCGTGTCTGGGCCATCTACGTTTACTGACGCTGGCCTTCATCCAACGCGTCCCCTCCTCGAAGTTGGCACTGTCAAACCTTCTCAAATCCGACACCGTTCTGTCTCTGTCTCTAACTCTGTCGCAATACCTGCTGCCATGTCTTCTCTGCCGGTCAATGCACCACCGCAAACCGATGCCGTCTGATTGAAGATGACAAAGAGGAAGATGAGCAGAACATTCCAGATGCTGATACTTTGCAATTGGACAATGAGGTGTTTTTTTGGACTTGTCCGAAAACTGTCCAACTTACAATTAACTTGTCACAGGATGTCTCAGACCCTCCCATTGTTCTGGAACTACCCGCAACTCTCCCGGTATTGTTCCTTTTCATTCCTTTGTTTTCCAAGGCCTTCTATGACTTTTGGAATTACCTATATAACGCACCTTCCTCATTAAAACCCCCCTTTGTTTCTTTCGCAAACTAGGATAACATGGAATTTGATGGGAAAGTAATTCCACTGAGCAAAACTAACTTTGATTTGATTATTTCTGACAAAATCTCAGGAATGGAATCTCAAATGTCAAACTGTTCGAAAAACATTATAACGGGAAGTTTGAGAAGAAATTGGTCTCTCTTTGTGACTCTTCCACATGCTATTACTGCGGGACCTGTAAGACGATGCATAGTGTGCGTCCGTGTCTGAAAGCCTTGATTCAACTTAATTTAACTTTATCACTCCCTACTGAATAGTAACAACAAGGTGAGTAAGCAATCTGTAATTCAATACGGAATACAGCCAAGAGGAAGAGTGCGCTACCCCTTTTTTATCAAACCTTCACCCGTAACTCCATACATTCTTGGGCCATTTGCGTCGCTTCCCCACCCTCCAAATTCCTTTTACATATCCCATCCAAAACTCTATGCATTCTTTAGCCATTTTGCAGCATGCTTCCGCTTTCTTCAGTATTCTCTCATTTATGACTCTTTTCTATACAAACTCTTTTTCTTCTTAGAACAACCCCAAGGTAACACAATCCGAAATTCGATACATTATGCAGCCAAGAGGAAGAGCGCGCTTCCCCTTTTGCTCAAATCTCCATCCATAACTCCGTACATTGTTGGGCCATTTGCGCTGCTTACCCTCCATTTTACCCTCTTCTCATCCAACACAATTTCCTTTTTCAACAATAGCTTCTCGAAAAGGACCGTGTTGCCAAGTGCAAACTTGCAGAGTTTGATTTAACTCTCCCCAAGGAGGAATTGGAAGCCAAGCGAAAGCAAATCATAGGTGACTTGCACAACTTGAAGGTACACAATCCAAAATCCTATACAAAGCAAGGCTGGAAGAGCGCGCTTCCCCTATTTCCAATTTCTGAACTTGTTTTTTCGACAAATTGTGTCAAAACAGGGGCGCAAATACTGGTTGGATTCAGTCCAATGCAGTCCACAAGTCCCGCAGCAAGACAGCACAAGAGCAAAAAGGTATTAAGGTCTCTGTGTCACATATTGATTCTCTGAGCATTCCAGAGACCCAAACTCATATCAAAAATGCTTTGTATGAATGGACTCTTGAAATGTTGGCATTGGAAGACGTTATCTGCATGGATACAGCCTGTGGACAATGGAGCCTGAGGACATCACCATGAGAATAATGCTTGCTTGGCTTTTTACTGTATTTAATAGAATTGGTGGCTCTTCATCTCACGTGGTTCATCAGGAACCTATAAAGTGTACATGTATGTTGGAAGTGAGCCTGTCTGCACACTGCGTCTTTCTGAGGCAATGAGAGTTATTGTGGACTTTGTTGGCTCAGGTACTTATGTGAGAAGACTATTCATTAATAAAGCATTGTCATTTGTGTTCAGGTGTTGTCACATACTTTTCTTCTCAAAACAACATTGACGAGAATTGCCTCAAAGACTGGTTCAAGGTTGATGGTGAGGATGTGCAACTATCGAGATGCTTTGGTTGCATGGATAAAGGATCAATCAGTGAAAGCAACTTGTGACATTCTGACCCCATCAGCCTTTTACATCATCAAGTAGGTTTGGGGGTTCTTGCAGAAATAGACATTTGACAGATTACATGATCAGCACACAACATATGCACTTGACTGCCATGAGGAATGATTGGGTGACTCAGAAAGTGAGTATGAGTACTAATTACAGGTGACAACAAATTCGGTAAAAAACAAGAAAAAGAGTATATATTATGTGATTTTGCACCATAAAATGAGTGCTATGGGCGTATCGGGTGTGTGTGTGTGTGTTTAAATAATAGAGGAATACTTGTTTCTCAAAATCAATAATCCTGATCCGCTATTCTGAGCATTCAGTGCTATCTAAAAGCTTAATTACGATGTCCATCGAGCTACTCTTACATTGCGTCCTCCTTGGCAACAGCCTTTTTGATTGCCGCCACCTTAATTGCTCATTCGAAAGTCCTTGGATGCGACATCCTTAGCTACAGCGTCAATATCAGCTGCTTCTCTCATGTCTGCCTCCGTGACTGTGGCGTCTATCACCCGAGGTTCTTTCATTGCGGCCTCCTTCGATTCTCTTCGACCCTGCTTGATTGTGGGCTCTTTCACTGCGGCATCCATCCCTGCAACTCCCCTGTCAGCCTCCTGCACAGCGGTCTCCTCTGCGGCCCCTTTGGATGTGGTCTGCTTCACTTCGACCTCCTTCATCTCATTACCTGCAAACTCCTTGACTGCGGCCTCTTTGATTGCAGCTGTGGTCTCCTCGGTTGCAGCTTCCTTGGCTGTTTGACTTTCCTTGGGTGCGGTCTCCTTCACTGCGGCACCCGTCGCAGATGCTACTCGCGTGTCGGTTTCCTTGGCTGCAGCCACCTTGGTTGCGGCATCTTTGGCTGCAGCATCCTTGGCTGCAGCCACCTTGTTTGAGACCTCCTTGGCTGCAGCGTCCCTAGCTGCAGCCACCTTGGCTGCGGCATCCATTGCAGCTGCTACTCGTATGTTGGTATCCTTCGCAACAGGGTCCACTGCAGCATCTTCTCGCATAGCTGCTCCCTTCATTGTTTTGCGACTCTCCTTGGCTGCATTCTTCGCTGCGGGGTCCATTGCAGCATTGTCTCGAATTGCGGCCTTCTTCATGGCTCTACGACTCTCCTTGGTTGCATCCTTCGCTGCGGCGTTTGTGGCAATATTTTCTGCGGCCCTCTTAATTGCTCGGCGACTCGCCTTGGCTGTGGGCACTTTGGTTGGGGCAGCCATCGCAGCTATTCTGTTGACTTCCTTCAATACAAAGTCCATACCAGTAAGTTCTCGCCTTGCTAACCCCTTCATTGTTCTTCGACTCTCCTTGCCTATGGGCTTATTTATGGCTCTTGGACTCATTCGGAACGTTGGAATTTTGGGCTCATGTTCGAGTTCGCCACTGTCAGTCACTGATGAGTCCTCCTCGGCATCCTTTATGGGCAAGATGAAGTATTTGGCCACTGGATCTCCAATATCCAGAAGTCCATCGGAACCCCAAACCAGATCCAATTGGTATTTATCCTTCACTTTCTTGGCGCCATCGCGCTCCAAGAAAAGATTGTAGACAGTACCAGGATTGACATGAAACTTGTTGACGCACTCAAATATTGCAGGTATACCGCAAAGAAATAGATGTGCGTCTGATTTGAATCGATTGTATCCTGCGTTTAGGACACAGAGGTTCTCAGGCTTGGTCGGCCCTCCATGCGATCGTGAAATAAGGTGTTCGTAATCATATGAAAGAGGTAGATGTCTTGCGCGTAGCGCGTCGTATTGTGGATCGTGAGTTCCGCTGAAATTGTGCATGCGACACACAAGACTTCCAGTGACATCCAGCCGAAATACGTTTGAATTGAATCCTTCCGCCGTCGGTGCAGTGTCCCAGACTTGCCGTCTAATTTCGCTGGATGCGATCAGGTTACAGCGTTTGAGTTTGTTCACCCTCTGGAACTCTGGATTCTGCTTGATGAAGAGGATGGTTTGACACGCCTGTAAAATATGTCAGCACGGCCAACGCGGAGTGAAGGAGAAACCGAATTCAGGTATGTACCATTTTGAGCCTCTCCAATGGGCTTGTTCGCCATGTTTTCATGTAAGCTGGATCACGGATACGGCTGTTGATGCCATCCATCATCTCGGTAGCTATTGGATCAGGATTACGAGACCGATCTGCGTCTAGTTCCTCCATGCGCATTGTTACGGTTCTTTGATTGGTGTGGAAGACGAGGTAGCGCCTATCGTCGTCGAGTAAGTCAATCACGTGTGTCGCAGCTTCGTTCGGAAAGGGACCATGAACACGAAAGCCGTAAGACGGAGCCATTCTACGGAGCGCGGCATATTGAAGCTTGTTGCTGAGTTGGCGAAGGATGTCGGCGCCTATCATTGCAGAAGAGTAGTGTATGCGAAACACGCAAAAAGAAGCAAACCAGGGCCCGGCTGCACCGACTGCCACGCGCGGCCATCCAACGGAGCCTCTTGAACACGGCTGCCGCGCGCCCCCAATGGCAGTGCGATGTAGCGCGACGACCTCCGGCGCAACCGCCGAGACCGAGACCGAAGCCATGACCACGACCAAAACTCAGTTCGCCGCCTCGGTTTCTCTGTCCGCAATCAACGGCGATGCGCTCAAACTCATGCTCGTCTCCTCGGCAACCGGAGTCCGACTGGAACCCGGCCACCTGCGTTCGACGCGAGGCACAGCTTACGAGGTATAGCTTACGATACCCTGGCCATCACGAAGGGTTCTCGCCACTTACTCTCTCGTAGCCATTTTTCCCTTGCTCAGTCGCGGAACGTTGCTGACTCAACCATCCCGCTTGGGGTTATATCGCTCGCTGGACGCCGCGGGACGCTCTCACACCATCAAGCACGTATGCGGACCCAAAACCAACATTACGATCCGAGACGCCTTATGGGCCTCGCGCACCATACGGCCGCATCGCAGTTTGATAATGCCGCGGAGGACGTCGCCCACCAAACGCCAGTTATGATCCACTGCGCCGCACTGGGCAACGTCGAGCGCAAGATGGTCAATCTGGTGGATCATAAGATGGGCGGTGGCCGCTTGGGTTGAGTCCTCGGCAGGCGGCTGTGATTCCTGCCCCCATGTTCGCGCGGGTGGCAAAGTACGTGACTGAGGAGAGCAAGACATAGGCAAGCGCGGGTTGCGCAGGCGGATTCTATAGGAAGGACAGGTGAAGGACGAAGTATTTCATGTCGCGCGTCCAAGGAAACAGGAAAGATGCGCGGTTGCATGATGTGGATTCCACTTGTGGGAATCCTGTGTATGACGCGTGGGTTGCCCGCGACACAATTTTGTTATTGTAAAAATCCGATGGTGGTTGAAGGAACTGAGTCTCGCCGTGTTTGTTTAAACAATGTTTTTTAACAACTTGGAAGACTTCTTGCGATGAAGTTTTTTGACCACATTATTTATACAATTAAATAATAACTCAATGTTGGAGATATTTTGTATTATTTATACAATTAAATAATAACTCAATGTTGGAGATATTTTGTATTATTTATACAATTAAATAATAACTCAATGTTGGAGATATTTTGTATTATTTAAATTTTTGTGTATTTAACATTCTATCCGTCGCTAAAGCGAAACCACCGACGGTCTCAGAATTCCATTATGCTCGGCCTTAAAAGATCCAATTCATTTTATTTCAATGTGCACTGTTAAATTACAAATTCCCCCATCTTCGTATTAAGATCTCTCGCCACGTAGACGGCGGGCGAGCTGAATGTCCTTCGGCTGGATAGTGACGCGCTTTGCGTGGATTGCAGCCAAGTTGGTGTCTTCAAACAAACCCACAAGGTAGGCCTCAGAGGCTTCCTGAAGGGCACCGATAGCAGAGGATTGGAAACGAAGATCCGTCTTAAAGTCCTGGGCAATCTCACGGACGAGACGCTGGAAGGGGAGCTTACGGATGAGAAGTTCAGTCGACTTTTGGTAGCGACGAATTTCACGGAGAGCGACGGTTCCCGGTCTGTAGCGGTGGGGCTTCTTAACACCTCCGGTAGCGGGAGCAGACTTGCGGGCAGCCTTGGTGGCGAGCTGCTTACGGGGGGCCTTTCCTCCTGTGGACTTTCTTGCGGTCTGCTTTGTTCTGGCCATGTCAGCTGAAGGGGGTTGCTGGGTAGTTCTCTTCAAAAGGGAGGGGTCATCTCCTCCCTTTTGAAGGCGCTGTTTGCGACAAGCGTCAAAATTTTGACGGTTTGTCGCTTGTTCGGACACGCGACGAAAGCGACTGCGCATGTCCGAACAGGGCACGACGCGTCAAAAAAGGGGGTACAAAAGGAGCGACCCACCCACCAACCAGCGCCGCCCACCAACCACCCACCAGCCACCAACAGCACAAAGGAATGTCAGGACGCGGAAAGGGAGGAAAGGGACTCGGAAAGGGCGGAGCCAAGCGCCACCGCAAGATTCTCCGTGACAACATCCAGGGCATCACGAAGCCCGCCATCCGCCGTCTCGCACGTCGTGGTGGCGTCAAGCGTATCTCCGGTCTCATCTACGAGGAGACGCGGGGAGTCCTCAAGGTCTTCCTCGAGAACGTCATCCGTGACGCCGTCACATACACAGAGCACGCAAAGCGAAAGACGGTCACGTCGCTCGACGTTGTCTACGCCCTGAAGCGCCAGGGACGCACCATCTACGGTTTTGGTGGATAAGGACTATTCCACATCTTTTGTCTGTATGACGTTGTGAATAAACAAAGCTCTTTGGGACTATAATGGCGCGTGCTTTCTTTCACCTTAAGACACAAATAACTCAAGCCACCTGTAGTCGCGAGCATTTCAGACAGCGTATGCTCGTCAGGGCGACGAACGTCCATCGTATCCGACACTCCGTCTTCAACTGCATACGAATACACGAATTGCTCGTCCTATGGAAATATGTTGATAAGCGGCGTGATAGCAATCGCGTTTCTTCACTTTTCCAAACTTCATTGAGGTCTTCACGCATTTGGCCCCTGGAATCTGAAAGTTCCCTCTCAACTGAATGGTGGGTGCTCCGAACTCATAAGTAAGAAGAAGTGGAAGCTCGTGGTAATGTGTCGCAAATAAAGCGAGTGATTTGTTGACGCTCAGGATTCTCTTCAAGATGCCACATGCAATCGCAAGTCCGTCTTTAGAAGACGTTCCGCGTCCCACTTCATCCATGATGATCTGGCCAGGTCTGAAGAAAGGGTCAACGGCGAGGAGTCAAACATGATGAATTCGCCAGTGTTTATGTCAGTCCAAGCCAGTCCGATTCGACAGAATCCGTCGCTACTGTCTGAATTTCTAAAAGGCGGTAAAAGGTTAGGGGAAAGGCAGATAAGCTAGAACGTGACAACCGACCTGTACGAGGAGGATGAGGTGGTTATGCTTGGAGCACAAAGAGCACTTCGCGACCGTGGCCGCAGCCGCCGATGCAGAGCCGCCCTTGTTTGTAGAGATGTTTGTGTTCGCGGTTTGCGTGACTGTGGCCCCTGAAGTACCTGCGGTGGTGAGCGCGGAAGTTTACGTCGTGGCAACGGTGACGGCAACCGGCGGCGGCGCGTTGCTCAGCGCGCTCTTTGCGACAGGAATCTTGATGCGCGTTACACTCGTTTTTAGATTGGACGCGCGCTTCAGCAGTCGCGTGAGCGCGGAGGACTTGTGCGCGTGTCGCGTAATCGCCCGCAGGAGTGGATGTGCATCGCTGTCAACCGAAACTTTATTGAGCGGAACAGGAGCCGATCAGCTCGGGAGAACCATCAGTTGCGCTATCTGAGACGAAGTGGGCGTCGCGGGCGTCTTCACTTGGTACATCAATGAATCGTCGTAAAACGACGCTTTGCAGTCAACCTTGTGCCCTTGTTCCAACAGTCCCGTCGCTTCAGAAGCTTTCCAGTGCTTCCGTTGACAATCTCGACTACAATAGAACGCGCAACGACATCCCGCGCACATCCGACTCTTGGTCACATGCTCCGGCCTTTCCTTCCCAGCATCTCGGCAGCATTTGCAAATGTTGATGATTTTGCCACATTCTCGGTTGTTACATATTCGTCGCAGATAGTCCTTGATCTTGGTATAATCCTCTTTGGCCCATTGGTTCACTTCTTCTTCGCCCCTCCTCAGCTTCCGCAACCAAAAGCAAAGTTCAGGTCCAAAGGTGGGTAAAAATTTTAGTTCTGACAGGTCTGGAATTGGAATGTCGCTGTCGCGAGGGATCTGCGAAAAGGTTTGCCAATCCGATTGGATCAGAAGCTTGAGCCGCAACGCCTCGACTAAGCCGTACTGTGCCAGACCGACCTCATAATTGGCTGCTATCCTGAAATGATGAATGGACCTATCCACGAGCTCATGCCGAGGAATGCGCAAAGCATGCTGACGTCGAAGGCGCTGCCCAACTGTATGTCCATAAAAGGTGTTTCTATAGATGGCTCCTAGGTCCATATGGGCTTGCGCAGAGGCCTTGTCGGCAGCGACGCAGAGTAAGCTCATCTCCTGAGTCGTCAACGACGCGTCTATTGCCTTATGCTCGTCCATCAAATAATGTGCCATGGCCCGGAATGCCAGTCCATAGCCCGTTTCTGCTGCTCTCCGAATCCACATCAATGCTTCCTGCCTGTCTTTTGTGCATCCAATGCCGTCCGATAGGTGATTCGCTAACGTGATCCACGCCAGAGGATACTCATGCTCTTCAGCAGCTTTCCTCACCCAGTAGTACGCGCGCTCCGGCGACTCGGGGATCCCTCGTCCTTTCATGAAGTGGTGGGATGCAACCATCAGCATGGCCCAAATCCGGCCCTGGCATAACAGCGCGTCAACAATCTTAGGTCAACGTATCATTGACATGGTCAGGAGAAGAGCTTACCTGTTGTGCATGTCGGATAGTCATGAAAAAGGCCTCACTGAGTGAAAGGTGTCCCACGCTCGTGTGACAGAGAGGGCATTTGCATTGCACGCATTCGCAGTAGTGATGGCCCCACCTTCCCCACTGAGTCGGCGCCGCGGCCTCATCCGACTCGGGCGGTTGATCGTCGGCGTCGTCGTCGGATAACGGTTCTCGCCCGCAAGGATAACACACCCTACATCCGCAACAGATGAGACGGATGGATCCCAGCTCCAACTCGATTGGAAGGTGCCGGTTGCACTTGACGCAATGCTCCAACCCGCTGTTGTCTTGCATCTGTTTCTTGGCGCAAGTTGTTCAAAACAAAGAAAATTCAAGAAATGATGCATTACCTCTTTTCGAGATGAGTTGAATTCGTATGCGAATAAACGTATCAAGAAGCGTCGACGTCAGTATTCCCAAAGGAATGCTTCACTATTTTCTCATTGCAACCATCGGACCTACACAAGCTCCTTGCACTATACCGCCTTTCATTCAAAAATCAGTTCACTGACTAGCTTGTGCAGACCTTCTCCATTCAAGCAGCGCGCCTACAACAAGACCTTCCTACACTCCGACGCAAAATATGCTGCATAAAGAATCTTTAACAGTTTGGAATGCTGCTTGTGCGGTGGCGAATTCAATTCAATTATCCAATACCACCCATTGTATGGAGCCCGAAGGCGCATTGCAACCTGGCGAACTGAAGTAGCCCTCCACCCCACTGCAGTCATACCTTCCTTTTTTTTCCAAAAGTAGGAAACTATTTTTACCCCTCATTGACCCAATCGTTTCAGGAACCTCCCAATTAAACTGGTTACTTAACAGATGCAATTTTTAGAAAAGAAAGAAAAAGAAAATTCAATGACCAGTTCCGTTTTCACGATTTTCAGGGAGTAAAATCAATAAATTCCATTTCAGCCCGACGCGAGAGTTGACATTCCTCCAACTTGGGAATAATCCACTCAACAAAGGCATCGCAAGCGTCCTCCGGAACAAGGAAAGTAGCCTCCTTCGCATCGCCAAGCGACACCTTGCAACTATCAAAATTTGGGATTAAGGACCTCAAGTGCATTGCGGACATTTGCTTGATCGCACTGCGAACGTGTGTAGACGCAAGGTCGTATGACGGCATTACACCACGAATGAGACTGCATGAAAATCGTAAGGACTAATTGCCTGGCAAAAATACGCCTCTCACACCTGTTATAGAAAATGCCGGTTTCTTGTTCCGGCCGTGCATCCGACAACGCCAAATCCCCGATGTCGTCAAATTCAAATCTGTCCAGTTTAGGCACAAGGACCTCAGGTGACTTCAGGGCCCTCTTTTTGTCAAGGACAACACCACACTTGGACAGGTGGTTCTTGAGTTCTTGCATATGCTTTTGACCATACGAACCGCAAACACACCGAAGCAGTCCATTTATGTCTCGCTTGAAAACTGAGTTTTTGAAAGCGCGATTCAACTGGAAGCTGAAATGGGCAACAAGCACTCACCGAGTCCATCCAGAGTGACGTCTGAGTGGCGAAAAAAGTGATTCCGCAAGAGAACCGGGTTCGTTTCCACAATGTTGCACAAATTACATCGCATCCCAGATCCGAGACTCTCCTCAAACAGAGAATCCACAGTCTGAAAATCTTCCATTGCCTCGACAGTCATGTACCGAGAATGTTCCGCACAATGTGAAGCCAGTCCATCCAGCCTACGATATCCCAAATTGCACCTTGGGCATCGGAGCCAGCCATCCGGGTCCCGATAGACCATAACTTCTTCCTTGTCAGGAAATTTAAATTCACCCTCTGAGTGGCAGGCGCGGAGATGGTTCGACAGAGCGGTTGACGACTTTTGGACAGGGGTGGGGCAGTTGGGAATGTGGCAATTTAGCGAGCTGGAGGGGATCCCCAACCGCTGACGTTCGTCTTTGAGCATCTCTGGGGTGGTTGGTGGTCGTGTCCATAAGCTTGTGCTTTTGTGATGTGTTGGTGCCACCAAATCGGGCTGAGGGGCAGGTCGTGGGTTTGGCGGACGACCTCGCTTGCGTTTGGGAGGTGCAAACTCCTCTGGGGCAAGGTTTTCTTCACGCAACACTACATCCTCTTTTCTCCTGCGTTGGTTGCGTTCCCTCACTCCGCATGCGTTGCAAATATGGCCTACTCCCGACAAGCTTCGACGCCACAGTGGTGTCGACTTAGTCCCGCAGAGTTTGCACTTCATACCAGATCCCAATCTGGAACTGGAAGCTGCGACGACTGATTCTTTGGCACTGACGCCGCGATCGTTCAAGATTGTCGAACCACCTTCGAACACGCACGGTTCATTGAGATGCAGACACGCAACACATTGCGATCCATACGACTGTCGAATGCAGTCGCTCCCACTGACACGGCAACCGTCGCAGGCGATATGGGTTGTTACCACAGAAACAGGATTCCGAGACGACGGTTGATGGACACCAGATGAGCCTTCACTATCACTATCAAACGCATGAGGTTTCATAGATGATTGCCGATCAGGGGTGGCGAGGTTGATCCTAGGAGGAGGCTCACCGTGCTCGCACTGGATTTGATGCTGTCGAGATCTGCCTCAGCACCGAAACGGGCGCAGACGATTTGATCGTTCCGTATTCTTCCTGCTCAAACTCCATGTCCATATTGAATGCTGTGTGCCTTCTCCAATTGCAGGTTTAGGGGATAGAGCTAGTGAGTGAGGTGGGCGAGTTTAGTCCCCATTGGCATGCGAATACAATACAACGATGCAAGCATGTCACCTGTGAGAAACGCCGGCTGCTTAGGCCTCTCTCGCTTTCAGTTTCGTGAGGGTTGGAGATGATTTTGCCGGTTATTGCTTGGTTCTCCTCAACTCCATTTTGTGTGCCTTAGTTTTCTCTTTTTCACTCCAAAAAAAGCATCATGATTGGAATACATAATGGAAGGCATTGGCCCCTTCCCCTCTTCTCAGACCAGGGGTCGATGACTTCAAAACCCACCAGAGTTGACCCCCACCTCCAAAGTGTCTTCCTCTGAATCCGTCATCCGATTCCTCCATGCAGGCGTTCAGTCTGTCTCTGTTTCTTCTTTTGTCACTGGCCTTCATGGCGAGCGCCAAGACATCTGACGACACCAGCAAAACGTCCACACACAAATGGCACGCTTCAACTGCAGTCGCGAATTTGGCCACTGGGACTTCTTTGGATACTCCCGCAACCGCAACTGGAACAACCGTCGTGGCGTCCACAGAGACGGGGACACTTCCTGCTACCACGCAATCTCCAGGGACTGCCCGAGCAGCGTCCGGCACTTTAGAAACTCGGCGCTTAAATTTGTCAGACACCATGTGTATATTTCTTGGGGCCCTGTTGCTATTGTAACTCCTTCCAAACTTTCTCGAACCGAATAAAGCATTTCCAACATTCATGATTCATGATTCATGACTACAGAGGGCAAAAATAGAGGATGCTTTGCAGAGAACTAACCGGAAAGCCGATGCGACGAGAGTCCACATACGCGCAATCGAGTGCGAACGCGGACGAATTGGCGAGCGTCGGTCCGAACTTCACTGCGATGCCGGCTTTTATTCATCAAAAGGTCGTCGGTGCTCAGTGGTTGCTTGGTAAGGGACACCCTGATTAATTCAGAGTTAAACTGGACTCAGCCGTCGCGGTTAGGATGAAGATTATACACTTTAACGTCTCGCTATTAGCTATAGCTGCCAGAAGGAGTACGGTGAGGGCAACAGGTGGCATGCTTGGGATTTTTCGTTCAACAAATGAAAAATAACGCATGACGCCCAACAACTAACATTTACACAGATTCATCAGGAGGAGGCAAAGAAAAAACAGTAGGAGGAGGTGGCAAATCCTCACACCGACCGCCCGTATTGTCAGACTGAGCAAGCCTGGATCCAAGCTCACCAACTCCTGTTACACCACTTCCATTCCCAACGCTTGCACGACTCCCACCGACGCGTCTTTTACGCCCACTATTAGAATTTCCACTCGCGCTACTACTTGGAGCAGTACGCTCCCGCTGCTGCTCCGCCTCAAGTGCAGTCTCAATCTCCACGCGCTGGGCAGCATCCCGTCGCGCGTCGGAGCGCTTCTGGTCCTTGGCCAGCTTAGTCATGAGACTCTGGTAGTTTCTTTTGCACTGCGAAGAAACAAGCTATCTGTCAAGAGGCTGGCTTGAAGTCGCGCAACAATCAAGTCCCGCACCTGCTTCGGTGTACGCCCTGGCATCCCAGCTGCAACAGACGCCCAGGACTCTCCGTGGGTTGCAACAAGCATGATGAGCATTTCCTTTTCCTGTGTTAGGGCAATGTTGTCGTCAAAGTGAAGCCTACACCGTACAATAGACCAAGAGCACCTCCTTGGAGAATACTCCCTTTTTGAGTTCAGGGTCGTATACGGATTTGTACCGCTCGCGGCACTGTATCTCCGTGCGAGTCTTGACGACAGCTGCAACTTTGGCCCAACTTCCCTGACCCAACTCTTCTACCGCACTTTGCAGAAGCTGTGATCCAGGTAGTCAGTTGTTGGTATCCCGATTCATTCAGCAAGAAGAAAAACATCACTTCATTTTCCTCATCCGTCCATTTCCCCTTGTTGAGACCAGGACGCAGAATTCCGCGCCATCGCACCATGCACTGCGCTCGTCCACGCGTTTCCATCAACCGAGAAATGACGCGCCAGTTGCTGCCATGCTGATCCACGAGCTGCCGCAGTTTTTCGTCCTCCTGAGAGGTCCATTCCCTGCTCGAAAATGAGTCTCCCGTATTGCGATGAGCAAGCGGGAAAGGGTAGTCACTCAACTGCGCGGGTAGATTGATGTATTTTTGGTAGATCTTGAAGCACTGCCACGGAAGCCGCCCGTTCTGGAAGAGAATGCAAGGGGGTTTTTTTTAACGCGTTTGTCGTGGTTTCCCGGGCGGTTAAGTTGTCCTTCTTTATCTCGCTTCACTCGCCCACCTACACGCGTCTTCTTGCATTAACCTTCTCTCCCTTCGCTCGTACTTAATTCGCTCCGCTCGCTATCGCCTCTTTCTTTTTATCCTGCTAGTCAGTTCTCGTCGACCTCGAAAAAAACTCACCCCAAGCCGCCTCGCCAATTCAACCCAATCCGTCCACCCAATCTCCTCCCCTAAATGCTCCAATCGTTTCACTTCCTCGCGCGTAAAGAGAGCCGAATTGACGGCGGGATGCAGGTTAAGTTTGTACTCAATCTCCACGTCGCGCGGGGAGCGTACGAGGCCATTCTCGTGCAGGAGACGGTTTGCGATGCGGCGCCACTCGATACCGCGCGTATTTGTACGGAGACGGAGGTCTGTTGAGGGTGGAAGGGGGTCGCGGCCGTTGTTTGAGCTATGGTTTGAAAGGCAAGTTGTTCAGCCAGAATGAAAATTGATTCGAGGAAATGCCGGATGCTTTACAGGATGCGCATATTTTCGCGTTTGACTGAGTCGATAATGAGTCTGGTATCTGCAGGGGCGTATGCTGCGTTTCTGTGCATGAACTTGATGTGGCTGTAAAGTGGGGACTGAGCGTCCTGGTTGAGGGGCGGAGACTGTGCTCTTTCATGTTATCTAGGTGTGGTTCATGGAAGTGAAGCTGACCTCGTTCTCGTGGTCGACGAGGATGACGCAAGAATTGCGCAGTGTTGAAGAGAGTGGCCCTTGATCCGAGTTGTTTATTTGGCCGTAATTGTTAAGGTTATCCTGAATACATTACAGAGCGCTGATTCAATGATGGATGGACGGGAGAGGCAGGTCACAGGGAGGGCAGAGGCTGGCAAACCCACCTCGAGCTCAACCGTGCGCTCCAGTGCGCGCGTGACCTGGACCAGCTGTCTGCGCACCTCGTCCTGCATTGTCACGTTGGCTCGGATGGCGGCGATGAGGGCCGCGGAGGAAGCCGCTGCGTCGTTATCCATGAAAGGGTTGGTTGAAGGTTATTTCACAACATTATTTACAAGCGGTTGCCTTGGTGCAAAAATACTAATACGAGAAGGCGTGCTTCGCATGGCAAGCCGTAATGCCGTCATCAAGAAACTGCTAAGCGTGGAGAGTGTCGGAGTTGTGAATATGATTTGCGAAGACAAGACGGGTACGATTATTGTACCTGCAAGGCTTTCGCCAGCCAGAATACTCCGAGAAAAACTATCTGTTACAATATTTAAAACTTTTTGCAGTTCCAGTTGAGCTCTAGTATTTCGGTTTTCACTTTGGTTGAAGGCGTTACCATGCATGGATACACGAACCCGTTGAATGATTTGCGGATTCTGTGGATTCGTTAGTATAACTTGCTGCTGTTACGGATTGTAGGCATTCTGTAATTTATTAGATTACATCCTCTGTGATCGGCCGGTTGCACAGTCGCTTCGAGTTGAGAATGTGGATTCCGACATTATGAAGACGCCCTCTCGGGAAAAAGGACAGCCCATTATCTCGCGATCGTTAGTAGCGAGGATCCTTCTGTCGGCTTTCTGCATCGTTTTTGGGACTTTGTTTGTGTATCGCCAAGAGTTGGCAAACAAATCCAGTCCCGCCCGCATCACGACCATGGTAACCATCGGCGTTTTCTTTTTTTGAAAGTCACTTATCTGACCTTTGCAGACCTTTACATGCTTTGTGTTGTTTGACATGTTCAACTCATTCGCATGCCGATCCGTGGCGCGTTCTATCTTTCTCTTAGGCCCATTCTCCAACCAAATGCTCAATATTGCCGTCGCATTGTGTCTGTTTGGCCAACTGCTCGTTATTTATCAGCCCTTTTTCCAATCCATCTTTCAGACGGAAGCTCTGGCTCTACAAGACTTGCTCTATCTGGTCTGCCTTACGAGTACCGTTTTATGGGTGGACGAGATACGCAAGTATTTGAAAGGAAGTCGTATGCTGGCATAGGGTAGAGGCGGTGAGACCTTGGAACGTGTTTTGCTGATAACAAGTTGTAAGCAGGGGGTTATTGAGTTTTGAAGGGCGTTAGATCTCAAATAAATGGGCGAGGGTTTGATAGTTGGCTTAATCCGTTTCGTTTGTGTTCAGAGCATCATCAGTTTCCAAAAATTCGCAGACACAAACACTTCGCAACCCCCTCGACAGTAAAACAGAGGCTCTTCTTCTATGATAGTCAACCATGTTTACGAGGAAGTTACGCCGCGAGAGAAGTGACCGAATGACTGAGGAACGGCCGCGAATCGAACCTCAAACTCCTCAGTCTCGAGGGATGACAAGCTCTTTTGATTTATTAAGAATTAATGGCGTGGCTTGTTCATTAAATTTTCAACGACACGGTCAGGGCCTTGAGGTATCACTCCGTAAACCTAAACAGGCGGGAATTGACTTCCCGTACATTGTGGCCAAATTTCTAGCGGTCAAAAGTGCTATCCCTTAGTTTTTTGGTGATTGTTTTTGTTGGCGACCCCTGGTGATCCCGGTAAAAACTGGTGGGTGGCAGATAGTTTCAATTGCCCTTTAGCTCGTCCATATTCTGAAAACAGCTTAAAAGGGTTATCTGAATGATTCTTCAACTTCAGCACATATCTCCGTTGCAAACAGTAATGAACAAAAAGGATTTTCCTTTTCCACGCAAATCCACTGTACTTCCGTCGTTAATTGGATGACTGCTACGTCTGTCATGCCTGTTAAAGTTCTGATTGAAATCTCCTTCATTCTGGTGGCCTCAGAACACGCGGTATTCCGTGTTTCCAAGAAGTCCGTCACTCTCCGCTTCATTAAAGTTGCCATCCAGACTCTGACACTAACTAGTCTAGCATCCAAGAGAACGAATTGCGTGTGTAACATCAAGCCTGAAGCTCGAACGTGAGTAATATCATCTCATTCTTCTAGATCTCATATGATCTCGGCTTAACTTTGACCAAAAGTGCGTCATTCCAATTATAAATCTACTCCTACCTGGTTCGAACACATTTCGTCGTCCCAAAATGTTCAAAGCACATGTTCACTTCTTTCAAGCTCTTATTGCTTTGTCTTACGTTGCTAATGCTCCGGTTGCTGAAGCTCGCCAAAGAATTTTGCTACAAGTGGGAACTGTGCTCTTGCATACTCTCCTACAGGTGAGGTTGGTAGCAGTGCCTGTGCCCAACCAGTTTGTGAAAGCTCCAGTTTTCTAGTCAGACCCGCAGGTGTGCCATGTATCCATGATGGTGCCAATTTTGCGTGTGAAGCAGTCTGCCAAGCAAATGGCAACATGCAGTTGAAGCCTGGAACCTATGACATCTGTCAGTGTTCTTTTGGATTCATATATCAATCTCAGTTTCAACAGTTTGCTGTGGTTCAACCAATCATTTGCTCTTCTTGCCTCCTGGTGATCACTGTCCTTGTGCGACTGGCTATACTGCCACTCCAGATAACAAGAATTATTGTAGTACTGTCAAAAAATTTATCTGGACCTCTGCTACATATGCTTATGTGCAATGGGCTACCATTCATCTGCTTCTGTCCAGACCTGTGTGTTGTGACACAGTCAATCACTTTGTTCCCCAGCCTGTTTCTGGGGGAGTATACACACATGGCTGTGATATTGTTCATGGATGCTTGTTGAAATCTGGATCCTCTTGCACCTGCAGTGCTCCAAACTGGGTTTCCACAGCTTTTGAGTGTAGACAGTGTGATTTGGACAAATATTTGACAATTAATTATACTGGGAGTGATTGTGCATGTTCAAGTGTTGCTGTAAGCTTATGGTATGTATGTGACTCAGTTCACAGCACTTACATATGCAACACTTCTGCTCATTTAATTGGAACTGATACTGATTGAAAAGGCTGAATAGTTTCGGTGATGCATTTCACAATTATGTGTTAGAAAAAACTCAAGCATTGTTGCTCTAAATTGCAAGTATTGTAATTCCACACAGGGATGGCAAGTCAACTCCTCTCTTTGTTGACATCTTCCTCAGGCTGTGTCTGTGATTCCAGAAAGGATTTACCTCTTACAATGCAGTTGCACCTTGTGGTTGTGATGCTGCTAAGAATTTTCTGCCACATACATGTAACCCAGAAACTCCAAGCTACTGGTGCAATGCCCCACAAGCTTATTCTTGATTCTGCATTGTATGCATGTTTGAATAGTACTATACTCCCAACTCTCTCAGAGCATGCCATTCCAAGTTCAAGCATTTTTCACCTTGCCTTCTATAGAACAATTCATCCTCTGTCACTCTTTCTCAAGTCTCGTCTGTCTCCCATTTTCAAGTCCTGGCACTTTGCCAAGTCTTCCTGCAACTATTTAATCAGGAGCCTTGCTTCATGTCTTTGGCTAAATAAATGATGAGACCATGTTATTTTCAGTTTTGCTTCTTATTCTGTTGCACCTCAATAGTGTGATAAGGATCCATTTCCAGAATGATTACATCTCCTAAGGAACTTTGTCCAGAAACTACATATCTTTGGAATCTCTTTATTTTCTCATTTCAAGTATGTCAAATATTAGGGCAGTTGGGACATCTTCCAAATTCAGGAGTGCCAGACACAGCACACCTCCTTCAATCCATGGTGGATTTGATGATAGCAACAGCTTTCTCAAGTATCTGAAAACAGGCACTGTCAGGATTCAAAAGGTCTCTGGATTTGGCCCTACTTACCTTATCCTCTCACTGACTGCCAGTGATTTACAGTAACTTGTTTTGAAAATACAAGTTTTCACTGATTCAAATGACCTAACTTTGAAAAGTGGATGGCACTTTCATGGTGGTGGCAATATAGGAGATAGTGATAGTGACCCTAATGCTACTGCTGGATGTGTTGGTTGGTAATGACTCAAAGGGCAGTGCTGCAACCAGAGAAGTTGGTGGCTGTGGCTTCAATAGCAGTGTTAGTTGTTTCGTTTCCACTTGGGGACTCCCATGCTTGATCCTCCACCAGATCCATCCCCACCACTTGAGCTATCTCAGTACCAACGCAAGCACCAGATGATTACCATGTTGCATTTGCCTGAAGCTTTAGGTAGGGGAAAACGAAGAATTAACGTGCCACTGCCGATGACCTGACTGCATATTCTAATACAAAGCCAACCTCCACTTACACGTGTTGATGCTTATTGCCTTCCCAAATTCGTGGCAAAGCGATAACATACCTGACCATTCCGGCTCCTCCCACCCACCCAGTGCGTGCTGTTCATTGTCGTTACCTCCCAGATCGACCTTGCGACGGCCGAAACCTCAATAGTAAATGGAATCGAAAATGAAGAAATGTGGAAAGGAGGACCAAGGAAAAAGGAGCAAGAAATTCGCAGAGAAATTGCACCGCAATGGCGACGCCCTATCACGTTGATGAACAAGCCAATGAGCTCGAGGCCCTCCGATCCATCTTCTTTGAGGAATTCAG
>MU614790.1:0-38057 GCA_025201725.1 Chytriomyces sp. MP71 | reverse complement strand
GCTGACTCAACAATCACAACAGCACCCTTTCTTCTGCGAAGCCTCGCCCGCCTCATCGCCGCACTCCCCGTGCTCACAACTGACGCAGATTACGCCCTCAACGTCTTTGGCCTTCGTCTCGCGTCGTCGCTCTCATCGTCGTCCCCAACTGGCACCGCCCTCGATCCGCCACTCTCGACCCTACAACGAGCCGCCTACGCTATCTGGTTTGGCGGTGCGGACTCCCTTCCTGCCTGGATCGTGCGCGCTTGTGAACATCGCTTTGGCGCACTCAGCGCCGCGATCGACGACGACGACCTCGCGCGCGCCACGAATCCATACCCCGCGGATATTGACGCGGATGGAGAAACGAACGACGATGGGTCACCAGACGCGCAAAGGAGGCCGCGACTCACGGCGCACCAGGCGCGATTTGTCCTGAACCTTTTCCACGGCCTCGAGGACGCGCTGGCCGTCGCGTCATTCCTCAACCTGGTGGCTTACCTATGGCGGGGCAGGTAGGCATGCATTCAATTCACCGTTTCTGTCTCACCATGAAAGGCCCGGGCCAACAGGTACCGCACACTGTTTGAACGCGCGCTGGGTATCCGCGTCGTTCCTAGGAATCGCAGTGTGCCTCTCGCGAACGCCAACTTTGAGCACATGAACCGCGAGCTGGTTTGGCGCGCGCTAACGGACTTTATGGCCTACATGATCCCGCTCGTGAACCTGGTGCGGCTGCGGCGGAAAATGGTCGCGTCCAGTGTCGCGTTTGGACGCAAAATTGTGGAGCGATTGCGGACAGGAGTTGGGGGCGCGTCATCGACTATGGAGGGGGAGAAGGAAGGCAACAAGGTAGAAAATGCAGAGGAAAGTAACGCAAGTGCACTCAAGGAAAGTCATGAACACGAAGAAATGGACTCCCTGTTTCTTCGGCAGGAAACCGCGTTTGACAAAGAAGAGAATGCGTGTCCCATCTGCGTCGATGCAGGGAGGTGGGAGGATGTGAAGGCATGCGGGGTGGGGACGGCGCGCATTTGCGCCAAGAGTGGGTCTTGCGATTGTTGCGTCTATTGCGACTATTGTTTGCGAGCTGCATTGATGGCTGATTCGGAGTACTCATGTTCAGTGTGCGGAGTCCAAGTCAAAATTGTGGAGCGGTGTTGAAGCTTCATTTTTCAATCCCCCCTCACGTGGCTTAAATAAAAAACTCCGGCTTCTTGATGTTGATGCCGTGCTCCGCCAAAGCCCCCCCCAAATCATCGATCGTCATGACGGTTTTCTATTGGGTGATGGACGAGGTATTTGTCGGATAGGTGAACTGGAGGCAAAACCCATCATACCTTTACTGCACCCTTTTTGTCTTTTGTGGCTGCTTGTTGCCTGATTTTGCAGTAGTGGAATGCATCCTGTGCAATGTCGGCAATAAACTTTTGGGTGGCGAGCGCGAGCAGCCGTTTTCTGGATTGATTGCGAATGAAGGAAGTCAGTGATATGGAAGTTGAAGGCCGAAGGTGGAAGCATGCACTCATTGTGACGCATACTCTCGTCGTTGTGGGGCTATGAGTGTTGGTTTCGTTGGTTACTCACACGCGCACGTCGTCGCACTCAAATCCGGCGCGCGTCAGGTAATAGTCTGTGACTGCGTCTGGGATCTATTAGTGTTGTCAGCGCGCTCGGGCATGGGATCCGTGCACGTGTAGAAGGGGTGCTTACGAGTGGAGACGCGCCGTCCATGAGAGCGAGCAGCTCGAGCAGGGCCTTTTCACGCCGCTCGTCATCACGGTCGGCGCGCGTCTTGCGCCGTTTTGCCTTGTTGGCGGTGTTGTCCTCCCCGCCCTCATCCTCGTCGTCATGTTCTTCTTGGTCGTGGTCATCGTGGTCGTCGTCGTCGTCCTCCTCCTCCTCCTCCTCCTCCCCTTGGTCCTCCTCCTCCCCGTCCTCGTCGCCCTGACCCTGTCCAGCCCTACGCTCCATCTGCTCGCCATCGTCCGCCTCGTCGTCGTTCGAGTCCTCAACGTATCTCTTCATTTGGCTGACCACAAATAAAAATGTCGCTCCACCACGAGCCCCTCGTCCAGCTCCTCGTTGCCCTCTCCGCGTCCCGCTCCAGCGACAAGCAGGCTGAGGCCGCCCTCGATGCGCTCGCTCGCTCACACATGCATCACTTTGCTCTGCTGGTTGGCGCGCATTCTTTCATGCGTTCTCGCTCACGTACCCAACCAACCTTCGCAACTTTCTTCCTCCGATCCTTTCCACCCCAACCAGCATGTATCAGCAGATCCATCCGTGCCCCAGAGTGCCAGGCTCCTCGCCGCCCTCTACCTCAAGAACGGCGTCGACAAGCACTGGCGCAAAACGTCAAAGAGGTAATACCCCTTTCCTTGCCGAGCTGCATGCGCCCTACCTAGGCTCAACCTAGCTACGGCATAGTACTTTTCAAGCAGATGAAAAGACGGCGATTCGTGGACTGCTACTATCACTTGTCTGCGAGGACTCGGCCAAGGTCAGTCTATCACTGTCGCGGTTTCTCCCTTTCCAATCTAAGCACTGATGCCCCAATTATATCAAAGCTGTCCAGAGCATATGCAGAGGCCACCTCAAAGATTGCTCAGATTGACTATCCTCACGACTGGTACTTGGTCCATGACGAGTTGGACCCGTCCTCAACTTCTCCTGTTCCCCCGTCACAGGCCCGAAGTCATTCCCTCACTGATGGCAACCATTGAATCCACTTTGAATCAAACGTCGCCTTTCCATCAACAACTCGCGCAGAATCCTGGAAGCGTCGAAGCCCTTCGCAGACTCCATCTTGCCCAACAGCACTCCATGTACACACTGCATCGCGTCGTCAAGGGCATGTATTCAGTCAAAACGATGAGAGTGAAGCACGTTTTATACCAGGTTTAGATGTTTGTTCGTGTGGGTGATGGCCTTGAGACATTGAAAAGCGATCCTTGCAACCAGATGGCACCTCAAATGCTGCAGCACTTGTCTGGCCTGTTTACAAACAATCTGTCTGCATTCTTATCTGCGTTTCCGTCCTCGGCCACGCCTGAAACACTCGCCAACGTGAGCGATCCCATTCTGATCGAAAACTTGGATGGATACATCCAACTCGCCCGTCTTTCTCTCAAAATTCTTCGTCGCTTGATTGTGAATGGGTTTCCGGAACGCGATGATTATGTTCGCGTGGCTGATGTGACCAAATCGGGGGGCGAGGGGTTTTACAAGCCGTTTGAAAAAGTGGAAGGATGTGTGGTGAGTGAGTTTTACGGTTTGGAGCCTTTTACTCTTTATTGATCTTCGTCGAATGCTTCCACCGCTGCCAGGCACTGTCATCGTCGTTGACTGGATGCTTGCAGAAGATGCTCGAGATTCGTACGTATATGTCTTGCCGACTCCTTGCAGCGCAATCCATAATTCTGTGAAATAATCTAATTGCCATGCTCTTTTCGTGTGCGTGCAGGTCGCGTTGTTTCCACGGTCCCGTGCTTTGACTCCATCTTTAAGGCATCAACCAAAATCAGTCTCACCATTGGCAAGGTTTACACAGACCTCATTGCCTCGCGTGCCGTGAACTTCGTTTCCTGCCATGGAAGCATGGACGTAGTTCGATTCTACTGGAGCCTGATTGCCAACGGCAACTCAGAGGGCGTGCCCGACGCCAAAGGCGATCACGACGAGTTTGTGGACCGCATCTTACTGCAGGGCATGATCCTCCTCCGCGGCGTCATTAAGAACCCGCAGTTCCACATTGTGTCTGGCCCAGATCGGCATCCGCTCACGGAGGAGGCAGTACGTCGCGTGTCAACGGACCTCGCGACGCCTGATTTTGTGCGGGCCGCGGCGGAGAAGCTTATGACCAATTATCTTGTGTACAACACGGAGGAGATGGAGAAGTGGAGTGAGTTGCCGGAGGAGTTTGTGGCGGATGAGGAAGCGGACCAGTGGGAGTTTAGCTTGAGGGTACGTGGTAGAATCGGTTGTTGTTGTTTAGCTCGTTCTAGTCCTATTGCAGAGGCTCTAACCCTGTGTGTTGCACTGCTCAGCTCTGTGCTCAAAAAGTGCTGACAGATCTTGTCAACAAAAATCGGGAAGTATTAGCCCCGATGTTGGTGTCCATGCTACAACAAGTTGCAGGTGATTATTGAGTCGAGACAACCTGGTCCTTCTTGTTTTAACAAAGTCTACCACAGAGGTTGGACCCACTTCCGACACCAATGCTATCCGGCTTAAGGATGCCGTTTATTCTGCGGTTGCGTTCTGCTCTTGTAAGGTTTTCCAATTGTGTATCTGTGACAGATCGCGCTGCTAACCTTAAAACTGGTAGATGATTTGTACGATTACTTGGAGTTTGATAGCTGGTTTGAAAGTCGCCTTCTTCCAGAGAGTACTGCGCAGCTGCCACCAAACGCAAATCCCCTGTGGCGGGTCATTCGCAGACGCGTCACACTGCTCGTTTCCCACTGGATTGCAGTCAAGTCTGCCCCTGCAATGCGTCCCCTCTTTTACCGGCTTTTGATTCACTTGGCATCTCCATCCAACGAGCCCGACATGGTTGTTCGCTTGAGTGCCGTCTCAGTGCTTCGCGTTGTCATTTCGGAGGGGCTTTTGACGGATTCCACTATTTTTGAGCCGTTTGTAGAGAACTCTGTTTTGGTTCTGGCTCAGATTGTAAACGAGGCCGAGGAATTCGATACCAAAGTCTCAGGACTAACCACGTTGAAAGAAATTATTTACATGATGGGACAAAAGATTGCGCCGTTTGCTGGCACCATCACGAAGCAATTACCTGCGCTTTGGGAGGCTTCTTTTGATCAAATCATGTTTAGAACTTCGATCTTGTTGGTCCTGTCCACACTTGTGCGGGTGCGTACTTATGACAGGTTTTCCGTCTTTTTCTACCTCCCTGAAACTGTCTGTGTTTAGGCTCTGCAAGAGCAATCCGTCATGTTGCATCCCCTTGTCCTTCCGGCCATCCAAAATACACTGCTCGGAAATGACGTTAATCAACAGATGCATTTTTTGGAAGATTCCATTGACCTCTGGGTAGCAACAATGCAAAACACTCCATCCTTGACCCCTGAGCTTGTAGCACTCTATGCTTGCTTGGGCGACTTGATTGAGCGCGGCTCGACAGATAATTTGAAGGTAGTCTTGAGGCTGTTGGAGGCTTACTTTGTCTTGGATTCAGGCAGTTTTGCTCAGGTTCGTCGTTCAAGGTCAGGCCTGGCTTTTTAATCTCATACTGTGTGAGCAGCATCCAGCAAGTCTTGTGCTGTTTTCAAAACTGGCCCTGTACTTGGTTGACCTGAAGCTAGAAGCTACCAAGCATATTGCCAGAACCCTAAATGTGGTTGTCAGGGCTTGTCTGCAAGCCAACCACGTCACACCTGCTCAACAACTGTTTGTGCAGTCTAAGCTGCTACAGTCTTTGGTCACTGAAATTCTGCAAAGCAGTGCTAAGGGTATTGTGGACCATGTGGTGGCCGATTTTACCACTATTGTCAGCTTGCTTGTTGTGTGGGACTGCAGTTTCATAGTGCATTTCTTGGAAGAGTTTGGGGTCGCTGTTGCTGGAAAAGGCTCCACCGTTTTGCCAGAATGTCTGGACGTTTGGAACAGAGTGAGTTTTGTGCATGTTACACATTCATGAGTTGACTGGCATTCAGGTGTATGATGCAATGACGTATCCCAAGCAAAGAAAGGCACTGGGAATGGCTCTTGCAACCCTGGTGTCTACAGCAGACCCAAATGTGTTGAACAAAATCCAATCCATTCTTGGAACATTGGCTGGCGTTTTATCAGAGGTGCATGGAATGACATCAGAAGAGTATGTTTGAATCCCTAAATATGTTGGCAACTCACTTAAACGGATTCCTTTTCCTTCTAGTGCGAGACTCCACTGGTGTGAATCCATTCGATCATCGACTCATTCCCTTGGTGAGGATGATGACGAATCACCAGACAGGAAGCGTCGAGCTCTGCTGGAGGCCCAAGATCCAGTAGCATGCACTGATTTGCATGCTTTTATTAAGGAGAAACTGCAGGCTTGTGAGAGGGCAATTGGAGGACAGCAGTGGAATTTGATGCTGCAGATGGTGGATCCTGATGTGTCCAAGGAGCTTTTCAATTTGTTTTAAGAATGAAGTGATAGACCCCTTTTATTGCCCATGAGCAATCAAGTGAAATCTACTTCCAAGTGTTTGACTGGACTGACTGTTTTTGTGCTGGCCTCTTTTTCTTTTTGTTTTTCGAACACAGATCTCGACTCGAAAAGTGCACGCGATGCCTCCCTTTGCGCCCAAGAAAGTGGCCGCCGCCACGGCGAAGGCGACCAAAGGCGGGAAGCGGAATCGTCCAGCGGAAACACATGACGAGGTGGACGAAGACGAATCTCTTGGCAACGATGTGCCCTCGGACACGGATCTGAACTTGGACACTCAAGCTGTGAACGGTGATGAGAGTGACGAGGACGTTGACGGGGAATTCGAAGAAGACGAAGCGCACTCGAATGAATCGAAGCCCAAGAAACGAAAGACAAATGGCGCGGATGCCAGATTTCGGGCACCGACTGCAGAGGAAATGCTTGCCCTGAGGGAAACGAGCGATCTCTTTCAGTCTAATCTTTTTAAGCTGCAGGTACTGTTATCTTGCCTTATATGGCAGAGCCGTGTGGACTTACTTACGTTTTCCCTTTTCATTCAAGATCGACGAGCTCCTCAAGGAAGTTTCCCTTGATTATACAAAAACTGGTAACCTGGACAAGGCATTGCATGGTATCAAGGCAGTGTTGGACAGCTGCAAGGATGTGAAGGAGATGGATTTCGAGAAGGCTGTCGCCGCAATGCGTAAACAAGGGCTTGAAATTCCATTTCCACGCGGAAATGGTCAACCTTCACTCGACAAGATTCAGTACAAATTTAGTTTCAAGACACCCGAAAAGGTGTTCATCGCTGGAAGCTATCTGATCAAAACAGTCACAAAGAGCCGAGGTGGAATCAATGTGGACATGGCTGTCCAAATGCCTGACGTGAGTGAAGTACGGGGACTCGCTTCGTTGTTACTGACGGTTCATATTCCTGCAGGCAATTTTTGCGGAGAAGGATCACATGAACAACCGTTATTTCAACAAACGCGCATACTATTTGGCTGTTATAGCGTCTGCTCTAAAGACGTCTCCTCAATTCTCCAATATCACATTTGAGCACTTTAACAACGATCCGCGTCGGCCTGTTATTGTTATCCAGTCGGCCGACAAGTCTACTGGATTTGGGCATATTGGTGGTCAAGGAGGCGTTCAAATTCGTATCCTGCCCGTTGTCAACCCAGACTTGTTTGCAGTCCACAAACTTGCTCCGGGAAGGAACAACAATCGCCCTCTTGATGCCAGCGACTCGTCATCCGCATCGTTACCTGCCACTCCTCGATACAACACCAGCTTATTAATGGATACACTGTTTGTTCAACATTTGAACGCGCTACATAAGCATGCTGCCGCATGCCCAGCCTTCCGCGATGCTGTTATTCTGGGAAAGGTGTGGTTGAACCAGAGAGGCTTGAGCGATAATGGATTCACGGGCTTCCTATGGAGCTTGATTATTGTTTACTTGATGGGACAAGGGAACCGGGTGAACAAGAGCACTGGAATCCAGTTGCGAGAGTCATTCAGCAGCTATCAGATTGTAAAGCTCACTATCGAATTCCTGGGTGCGTAGACATCTTAAAACATCTCACAAAACTTATTTTCCTTTCAGCAAGCCATAATTTTGCGGACGAGCCCCTTTTTATGACGGCGGATGGACGCCCGATCGATCATCCTGATGTGCGTGATTTCCTTCCATGATTATTTCTGGTTCTGAAGTCCCTTTTATTTTAGTTTTCAGCAAAGTCTTTTACTCAACAATTCGACTGTGTCCTGGTCGATTCGACAGGCAAGGTCAATCTTGCTGCGTTTGTAAACGCGTCAACTTTGAATCACGTAAGCCTTAGTTTAGAATTTCATTGCACCTCATTCTCGAATTCATAGCTGCAATTCGAAGCTCGTGCAAGTTTGAGTCTGTTCAATGACTTGGGTAGTGACAAGTTTGATTCGTTGTTCTTGAAAAATCTGACTGAGCCAATTGGTTACTTCGATCTTGTCGTTCGGTAAGTGATTCTAGGTTCAATGTCACCTGTAGGAAAGATTTTTTACTTAGGTGCTGCAGCATCGAAAATGTTCCACACGCGTTTGCTGCATACAAATCAAGCGTTCAACTCGACTTTCCTTCAAAACGGCAATTTTTCGCGCATTTCGTGCCTCGTCTATTACGTCTGGGTATTAAATCAAGAACGCGGCTGATCAAGCTTACCGACTCGCATGAGCGTAAGCGGTGGGATGTGTCTGAAAATGTTCCAATGGAAGGAGACGACTCTGCTCTCTATGTGGGACTTGTCCTAGATTATGAACGTGCCATTGAAGTTGTTGAGCAAGGACCGTCAAGCGGGGAGGATGCTAAAGCTGTTGAAAACTTTCGCAGACTTTGGGGTACTCGCTCCAGTCTCCGGCGTTTCAATGATGGTAGTATTGTCGAAAGTGTAGTGTGGGACGAACGTGACGGCAGTTTGGACGATCGAGTGTTGCTTACAGGTCGTATGGCAGTGTATCTCTTGTCAAGACACGTGAATGTTGACCAAGACGAAATGACGTTTTGGGGTGGCCAATTTGCCCGTGTTTTGAAGGAATTTGGATCTCACGAGAGCCTTGCTGGTGCTGAAAAGAGGGATGGCACCTTTCAAAGCGCAACGGATGCATTCAATGCATTTGCCAAGGCCATAAAAGGCCTAGACGGAATTCCCCTTGATGTGAATGCCGTTCTGGCGTGTGACGCGGGACTGCGGTATTCATCCGTGTTCATCCCTCAACCTTCCTTCGCAGGCGACAGCTCCAATCGCTTGACACCAATTTTGAGGGACCAAATGGAGGTTCTCATTGAATTGGAGTCCTCTGCAAAATGGCCAGACACTGTTTCCGCACTGCAGCATATGAAGTTGGCATTCTACTGCAAAATTGCCGAATTGATCTCTAAGCAAGTTCCTGGCTCTCTTGCCACTGTAACAAAACCAGATTTGATGGATTTGACGACAGGCTGGTTGAATGTACGCATGCCATCTGGGTATTCCTTCAGAGCAAGAATCAGGACTGGAGTCGAATTGGGCCTAGCAAATGCTACTCTTCACGCTGCAAGTCAAAGCGGCGACAGCCATCTGAAATACAGCTCAGCATCACGTGCCGAAGCCACTGAAAAGATCTACCGAACTGTGGCGGCTCATACACTTCGTTTCCAAAACCTTCATTTCAAGTTCCCTCAACTTTCTACTACCGTCCGACTGGTGAAGAGGTGGATATCGGCACACTGGCTCAGTAACCACTTTTCAGACGAGGCAATTGAGATTTTGGTTGCCAAAGTCTTTACCGACATTGCACCCTTTCCGGCTGCACCTTCTTGTGCTTTCGCTGGTTTCTTGAGAGTTCTTGAGTTACTTTGGAAATGGGACTGGGAACAGGATCCTTTGATTGTCGAGTTTGAGAAGGGAGAGATATCAGCGGAGAAGAGGACTGAGATTCAAACCAAGTTTGGCGATGGAAGCAAAAAATCCGCACAAAACGCGGGAGGCGTGATGTGTTTAGCTACTTCAGAAGATTTGGCAGGTGCGGCGTGGACGCAAAGCTTTCCAAGTCTGATTGTCTTGAAACGCTTGAGGCAACTAGCTAAGGCTTCATTCAAGGTTCTCAAAGATGCTGTTGCGAGTGGGGACGACACTGAAGTATCGGTGAGTGTGAGTCGCCCGAAGTAGAGTTCATTTAAACTTCTGAGACAGAAAATCTTTGTCACACCGACAAGTGGGTACGACTTCGTAGTGGAGCTGGATGTTACAAAAATTCCAAAGTACCACCAAAGTATTACGTATGATGAAGACCTGCTTCCTCAGCATAAGAGTAAATTTAAGAATTTGGCTGCCTTGGAGAAAAACCCCCTTCAACGCTTTTTGGAATCCTTCAATCCAGTGGAAAGCTACATTCATGACCTTCAGGTTGGTGTATTCTCTATTTGAGGTTTCATCAGGCACAAGATTCTAACTGAAATCCGGGCAGAGCGCGTTTGGCGAGACAATGGCATTCTTCTACGACCAAAATGGCGGGGATAAAATTGGAATTCTTTTGAATAAGAAATTAGTGATTCCTCAGCAACCTTGGAAAGTCAACATTCCATTCACTGTAAAGGTATTGGAGGAAGCGGGAGCTACTGACGAATCGAACGAGGTATAAATTGATTAATCCTTTTCTTCCGAATGACCGAATCTTTCCATCGTCTTATGCAGATTGCAACGAAGTCGAAAGGCAAAGGCGGGAAGAAGGAGTCTGGAAAGAAGAAGGCAATGGTTGTGCCAGACCGCGAGTCGATAAGCGCGGAAATTGAGCGTTTGGGGTCGGGTCTTGTCGTCTCCGTTATTACAGCGGAATAAAATGAAGTCCCCGTTTTCGGTCTTTCCTCCACATTCAAAAAGTAAAACTTGATGTGGAAAGTGAGGAGGAGTGAACGTGGTTGGCCCGAATCTTGATGTCGCACTCACACGCAAACAGGTCGTTTCGAGTGTTGCCGACTTTTGGGGTGACATCAATCCTGCGACGCTGTCTGGCGCGATCGACATTGTGGTAGTTCGTGGGGTTGATGGCTCGCTGTCATGTTCGCCGTTCCACGTGCGCTTCGGGAAACTCGTTCTGTTGCGGCCAACAGAAAAGAAGGTGAATCAGACAGGCCTTTGTGATTGCATGCGGTTGTGGCGGTGGAAGTGTGTGGGGTTGTAGACAAAAGTGGTAACCGATCCACCCAATCACAACTCCAGGTCGAGATCGCCGTGAATGGTGTGCAAGTGGATATTCCAATGAAAGTTGGCGAGGCTGGTGAGGCCTTCTTTGTCGTTGAAATGGACGACGAGCGAGACCCGGCGCCCTCCGAATACGCAACGTCACCCATCATCAAGGGCGCGTTGGCTTTTTCAGAGGTACTTTTTCGACTTTTACATGCTCATTCAGATTGAATGCATGCTGATCAAAATTGCAGGGGCCTGTGGAAGCTCTTGAACTTGGCGACACGAGTGTCTCCAAGGAAGGTGAAGGGGATCTCGATGAAAACGACACCTCTATCAAGAAAGACACATTTGATGATGAGAATGAAGGTATGGATTCTTCGTTGGGGAATTTGAGTTCACAACTTGATTCGTATCCAGCCCAGGTGCCCGTGAAATCAATACTACTGAACGATGCGCCTTTGGACAATCATATTGCCGAACTCGATAGCACGTCAGTTATTTGCCGGTTTTTCTATCTCTCTAAGGTTTCGCATCTTCAGGCAAGAAGGTATGGACATGTCAAGTCGTTACATTCCAGTTGGATCACCTGGATGGCAATGGAACTGGGGAGGTCTTCCGAAAAAGAAAGAAGGGGTCTCCGAGAATCCTGGAGACAACGACGCGCATTTGGGCACTTCAGCTGTGAAAGAAGGTGTTACCATCGCATCATCTATACATGCCAATGCTGGATCAAGTTCTATGTCTGTAACGGCTGGAACTGATTTTGGATTGAACGAGAAGGTTCCGATTCCCACTAAGCCACCAGTGACATCTTCTTTGACGGCTGCCTTGCAAAAAGAGGGCGTATCTCCAACAAGTACCGGGATTATTCCTGAATCTGCTGTCATTGATGTTGACCAGCCGTCTGTGACGGTCGATGAAAAAGTTGACAATTATTTGTCATCATTTCCGGATCTGATGGCAGCTCCCGACAAACCTCCTTCATTACGGGCTACAAGCCCATCTCCAATGATGCATGCTGAAACGCAGATTGAGATGGTGCATTTTTTTCTTTTTCTCATCATCCACCTAATCGTGGCTTGTTCAGGCGACTGCACCCCTTGTCTCCTTCCCCAGTGACCTATCTGACTCCTCGCATCAACTCGAACTGAGCCTTTGTGGAAATAATGCAATCGCATCGGCTCTCTATTCACAAGGTCCAACGACTGCTGCTGCCTCCGCAGCTGAAATCTTCAAAAAGTATGAAGTCACATTCGACTCATTCATTGCAAATCCCGCGATGTTGTCTACAAATCAGAACCTTGTACTGAGGCTAAATGGATCTTACTACGATTGGAGCGTTGTAGCGCCTGTTCTTGTCGCCGCCGTTGCCTTCGGAAAATCTTTTCCGGAGGAGGAATTACGTCGGTTGATTCTAAGCAGCTCACTGAACGACAAAGCCATCATCGCCTCTGTTGGTGCCAGTGGATCTGGCGGTGGATCTGAGGAGCCGAGGAGGTACAGCAGCTTCGGAAACTTGCGCTCTTGGTGGAGTCGTCCGACTGCCACAACCAATTCCGCCAGCCCAGCGCCAGGAACTTCTCCACAACCCCAAACAAGCCCTGCTCCAGGAGTCGTACCTCTTCAACCAACTGCAAGCGGGCTGTCGGCTGTAGCAGAGGCCCTCACTGCCAATGATCTGGCTGGCTCACTCGCCCCGTCTGTCGATGGCGCAGCATCGGGTTCCGTGGATGACGACCGCGCAGTATCGCACAGGTACATCAAGTCTCTCCGGATGACGAGCGACCAACTCAAAGGCCTGAATCTGAACAAGGGAGTGAACACGATATCGTTCACAGTGACGAGTCGACTGCAGGGGACAGCCACCTGCACCAGCAAAATTTTTCTTTGGGAGCATGACACGCGGGTCGTGATTAGCGATGTGGACGGGACCATCACCAAGTGGGTTATTCTGATTCCTTTCTAATTATTTTTTTTGAATGCTCCGCTTCGTGCAGGTCAGACGTGCTGGGGCATGTTTTTACGATGGTTGGCCAGGACTGGACGCATTCAGGTGTCGCGTCCTTATATACCAACATTCGCAAGAACGACTATCAAATCCTTTATCTTACGTCACGCGCGATTGGGCAGGCCAACTACACGCGTGATTACTTAAAAAAAGTGGATCAGGACAAGTTCAAGTTGCCGGAAGGGCCCGTTGTGATGAGTCCGGACCGGTTGTTTACCGCGTTTCATCGGTAAGTGCCCATGGGGTGGTTGATACTCAACCTCGTCGTCTGAAAGAAAAATGAAAAACAGTGAAGTGATTCAACGGAGACCTGAGGAGTTCAAAATTGCTTGCCTTCGTGACATTCAGCGCCTTTTCGGCCCCAATGCGCGACCGTTTTACGCTGGCTTTGGAAACCGTATCACAGATGTGCAGTCCTACCGCGCTGTTCAAGTGCCACTGTCTCGTATTTTTACGATTGATCCGAGTGGCGAGATCAAGCTGGAGTTCACCAAGGATTATAAAAGCAGTTATGTGAAATTGAATGAGATTGTGGATCGTATCTTCCCACCAGTTTCGGAAAATGTGGAGGTTGGCGATGGAGTGGATGTGGAGGGAAATGATTGGAATATGTGGAAGCAATACTTGCCTGAAGCTGTCGCCAATATGAACGCCGAAGCCAAGAAGGAGAGTGGGGGTGATATGGATGTGCCTGATGAGAGTAGCGCGGTCGCAAATGTCAACGAGCCTTCAGCAACAGTACCTTCTGAGTCGAACATTGTGACAGTCAGCAAAGGCAAGGAGGCTACCTTAGTTGTGGAGAGCACTGCGAATGAAAGTGGGGCTGTGGAAATTGAGTATGAAGATTATGAAGATGGTGAGTCTGAAGAATATGACGAAGATGAGGAGGCTGACGAAGGCACGGCTTTGGATAACACGGTGAGTGAATATGTTAGTTAATGTCGGATTGCGCGTTCCTCAGCAAGTTTTCCTGCAGACGGTGAACGAAGACGACGAGAAGTTAAGAATGCGGATGGCTGAAATGAAAAAATACAAATTTTAAATACAAAGACTGTAAAACGAGGAATGGAATGGTTCGTCGCTTGTTAGTTGTGGGGGACGAAAGCGGGGGACAGTAGCCGACCACTGCTCTGATGTCTGACGTGCAGGGGCGCGCAGTACGATCATCTGCGGGAGATGCACGGCGACGCGGTGCAGACTGTCCTTGAGCTGAAGACGGCTGCGAAGGCTCAGCTGGACACTGCGCCGTACACGGCCCGCGTGTCGCAGCTTTTATCTGCGCTGCGCGACGGCCTCGGTGCGCTCGAAGCTGCGCTTGGTGACGCGGAAGCGCGCGCAATGAGGTGAATTTGTACTTGGTGGCGTTGTGCACTGTGCACTCGATGCCAACTTCCGCACGCCTCCTCACAGACCCCCAACGGAACTTCGGCGCTACGAGCAAGATATGCTCGCACTCTCAAAAGACGTAGACCATCTCGAGCGCATGGCCTGGCCAGCTCGCGACCCGGAGCAGGCAAGGTACCTTCCACACATCTGCCGCATGGCCCTTCTCACTTACTAACTTGTTCTTTCTCCTGGCAATGAATATCGGTACCACATGATGGGACGTGTTGGCTTCCTGTCTTGGCTCGACTCTCAAACTTGAATTCGCTTTCAACAGGAAAGAGCTGCTGCAATCGAGGCTGCAGAAGCAAAAGGGCTCCTCCTCATCTTCGGGATCAGCCGCTGCCGCGAATGCAAGTGGAACAGCTGCATCGCTCCTTGCAAATACTCGAAACTCAGCGTCACCATATCCATCAACAGCGAGCAGCAGCGTCCCCGAAGAAGATTTGACATCAGGAGAATTACTTCAGCTTCATAATCGAATGATTGATGGTATTTAGAGTCTTCATGAAATGGTCATATATCGGCGCATTAACGATTGATCTAAGACCAAGACTCCCATTTGGATGCACTAAGTAACGCGATACTTCGTCAAAAGCAAATAGGAATTCAAATCGGGGAGGAATTGGATTATCATGTGGAGCTCCTGCAACAAACGGATACAGTTGTTGAAAACACCCAAGATCGGTTGGGAAACGTGAATAGACGGCTCGGCGAAGTGAGCATCATGAGTGGAACAGACTATCGAGCGAATTTGTGCATCATTGTTTTAGTTGGCATTTTGGTTTTGATTGTGTTTTCGTGAAGAAACTCTTTGGTTGGAATGGAGACACCGCAACAAGTGGAAGAGCAGTTTTTTGAATACTTGGTAGGAGCCTTGCTTAGCAAACAGATACGATAGTGGCAATTAGAACTAACCTGACATCGCGCGACAGAGGCAGCAGGGGCTTGATCAAGACCAGCGGTTGCTGTCGCTGCCTCTCGCGAGCAAGAAGGTAATGCTCGCGCAACATCGGCGCATGCATCCGACGCCACCGTCGACGGGCTCAACAGTATCATCGGGCGAAAGAGGACAATCGGTGCGACGCCCCGACGACGACGCTCACTCGACCCACTCGGCGCACTCGATGCACTCGGCGTATGCGTCCGATCCCGCAAACCAGCAGCCACTCAACCGATCCAACTCGGCCACTTCATCATTTTTCAACCGCTTCACCGTCACGGGAAAGTCTGCCAACAAAAGAGGATCTATCACGTCCACCTCCTTGTCCGCACTCCCCAGCGGTGGTCCGCCTGCCACATTGCCAGCTGCCTATTCAGCCGATCCGCTCTACAGAGACAAGCCACTTCCTTCTCCTGCCTATGCTCCACCTAGTTACGCGCACGCTGCCCCATATGGCGTCCCACATCCAGACCCCAATTCCACTTACGCGTTCGCAGAGGTAGCTAAGTTCGCACTACCGGGTATGATCAAGGCACCTCTTATTCAATGGTTGGTTTTAGAAACGACCTGCGATCGCCGTCAGTGAGCCTGAGTTGCGTCGCACTTTTGAGGGTATCCTCGTTAGTATCTGATTCACTCCTGTCATGGTTCAAGAGTATTTATGATGCATCAAAACTGTAGACGAAGTTAAAGGTGACGGGCAAGACCCGCACTCAAGTCATCGAAATGTTTTCTCGAACCAACTTTGAAAACAAGATTGCTATCGTGGAAAAGTACAAAGATCAACTTGCAGCGAGTGGCATAAGGTATCCCAAGTGCGGCTTTCGCTTTTTCATCTTGGGTTTTTGATATGCATGCTGTGGCAGACCAATTTCTCCTCCGCCGATACGCCAAAGCCCTATGCCTCCGGTCTCCCCAACGACCAGCGTATCGAATCCAGAGTTGATGAGACCAGTTGCTGCGCTTCGTGATCCTGATTATGCTCCCGTTGGAGTTTCGGCAGGTCGTAGACCTTCCATATCAACTGAAACGCACGATTGGGTGGACAGGTTGAATGGCGGCGAATTAGACAAACAACTTGATCGAGTCCTTGTGAGGAGTTCTTTGTTTTTTACGAAGCCGACGACTAACTAGTAGTCAGCATGGAATGCGAATAACTGGATATGCTCGCAGCACTGTTATGAATTCGACCCCTGTTTCAGGGAAGCGGACCATGATTCGTCAATACTATGAGAAGACTAAGTTGCCGCCTCCAAAGGATGTACTTGACGATTTGGAAAGAGCGACTACTCCGAGCTCACCCAGATCCCCAACTCCAAGTTCTCCAAGATTGAGCGCTTTTGAATTGTTCCCCCCTACCGGAGGAGATGGGATTGCACCGAAGGCTTCCGAGTATTATGTGACTCTCTTTATGGACAAGTGTGTAGTGTAAAAGGGTGTTTGAACGAAAGCTGACCTCGCGTCTTACATGAAAAAAAAACAGCTCTACAAGCCCGAAAAACTTGCTTCGCGCCGTAACCGCCCTTCGCGTACAACTCACCTTAAATCCAGCCCCTGCATTCCTCCAGGAATTTGTGTCATCCAAAATTTACGTGCAAAGCGCGGGGGGGATTACTGTGACTGGAATAGAAGCCTTACATCACCTCCTCAGTCGCTACAACGCCAAAGCTCAACCTCAGTCTTTGCAGCAAGAGACAGCTGCGATCAAGGTGATCAAGCAACGTTACACGGATGCAAGCACCGTACAGCCAGACGAAATGCGTGTGCAAATGTTGGAGTGCCTCGCTAAAGTGCCACTGGAGAGCTTGATCGCCACGGAAGGCATCATTTCTACAGTTGTGGCAGTTCTCGGTAGTACGTTTATTGTGGAGGGTACTAGCTTGGCGGAGAATCTGGCGTTGCGTGTGCATGCGGCTGATCTGCTGGGCCGCATTTGCATCGACGGCGGTGACACAGAAGGTTACACCCTGGTTGTGAACGCGCTGAGTAAAGCAGGCGGCGCTGTGGACGGAGGCGAGCTATTGGGAGAAATTGTCGCCTCTCTTGTGGAGCCTTTCGTCCCTTTAGTCGGTTTGAGAGCCAAGAGCGTAAAGCGTATGCCGGATCGGGACCCGTCGACCAGCTATGACGTTGAGCAATCGATTGTATGGCAGTTCCGTGCTGCCGTTTTGGAAATGGTTCTTGGTGTAGTGGGAGCAAGTGAGGATGTGAAAGAGCGTGTGCGTATGCGCAAAGTTGTCGAAGCAGTTGGTTTTAAGGTTGTACTTGAAGGCTTAAAAAACTGGATCGAGTCAGCTCCTGGACAGGAAGGCAGTGGATCAGAAGAAAAGGGCCAGGTACTTGAGGTCATGGATTTGTATCTGGAAGCAAAAGGTGATGATTTGGAAGAATTTGGAGAAGTCGAAATATCCAAGCTGTCAAACGACTTAGTCAGGTAAATGTCATGATACGTATCAGGAATTCATTCTTTCTCACATTGCCAAGCAGGAGTCCCGAAGAAATAGTCACTGCGCTTCTTGCCTCTTTCAAGTCACTGCCTGCCAATCAGCAGCTCACTGCAACTTTAATTTTGCAGCACGTCTACTCACTAATCGTAGCTGGCAATCAAGTTCAGTCAGATGGGCACCATATTAGTCCAGTCGAACTGCTTTCACTGACGGAACGGCTGACTTCGCTTGCAGCCCAAACAGCGTCTCCTACTGCCACTTTAACATCCACAGATACGCAAGGACATTGGACCGCATTTACTGATTCCAACCTGTCTGCGATTGAAGCTATTGCAGGCTTTCGAATTTCCACAGGAAAAGCTGTCCCTTCCACCGTGGCAGAAATAGGAACTGCGGACGAAGTTGGTAGCAATGCCACTTCCAACGCGCGTCTTGCCAAAGAACTGGAGGAACTTCGTGTTCAATATGCTCTTTCTCAGTCTATTCAAGATGACTTGACACAAGAGGTCGTAGACCTCAAAGAATATATCTCCGGTAGGATGGAGAATGCGACGCACAGTGGTGATCAAGCTGTGAAGTCCGCACAGGATGAAGTTAGGCGGTTACGAGATTTAGTGGCGGGATTAACAAAAGAGAGGGATGAGGCAGTCCGTATTGCCGAATCCGCCGTCGCAAGTGCATCTATGGGTGAAGAAAATGGACTTGTTTCCACTACACCAGAGGGTCGCTTAAGGGGGCGTGAGACAGTTGCAATCACTTTGGATAAGCTGGATCTTCCTCTATCGGATCAATCCATGAAGGTGGCGTTGCACCCATGATTTAAACTCTTCTGACTTGTCCCTTCAGCCTTTAGAGTGGTCAAAATTGAAACCAAAGTCTATCGGCTCTAGTGTATGGAAAACGGTTTCCAAAGAGGCGTACGATTCTGAGAACGGATTTGCCAAAGCGGTCTTGGATGTCAGGGAGCTTGGAGACCTTCCAAAAATTTTCCCCAAGTCAGACGACTCATCAGCCTCTACATTTATTATGCCTGTCTCCGGAAACAAGAAGATCACGCTTCTTGACCCATCGCGAGCTCACACCATTGAAATTTTGCTGGCATCTGCACGTGGCCCTGACATGAAAAAATTGAAGCACCAGGAAATCAAGGACGGTATTCTAGCAATGAATGGGGCTGTGTTGACAACGGACAACCTGAATGTTTTGCTCCAAGTCATTCCGACAGACGCCGAGGTGAATGTTCTGTATTATCATTTCAATTCATGTCTTGACACAGCCCCATATCAGATTGATTTATTGTCGTCATACAAAGGAGATCCGACTCTCCTTGGAAACAGTGAAAAGTTTGTTCGTACAATTTCTGCTGTTCCGCGTCTTCGCGCTCGCCTTGAGGCGATTGCCTTCCAACAGCGCCTCTCAGAAGAGTTGGCTGAAATCAAGCCTGATTTGGCGACAGTCCACAAGGCATCTAAATCCTTGATGGCATCTTCACGCTTCAATAAGGTCTTGCAAGCAGTACTTGTAATTGGTAACTACATTAACGGATCCACTTTCCGAGGAGGCGCGTATGGATTTGAAATATCGTCTTTGCTGAAGCTCAAAGATACCAAGGCCGATGATGCAAGCCACTTAAAGGATCGTGCACCTACGTTATTGCATTACCTTGCAAGACGTTTAGAAGAAGTGGACGAAGATTTGATAGACTTAAAGAGCGAGATTGGTCCTGTCGAAGGCGCCTCACGAGGTTTGCAATTTTATCTGGTTGGATTCGAATGCTAAATTCGGTTCAAATAGTTGTCATTGACGCCCTTTTCAGCTCTGTTCAAGAATTGAAGACTGGTTTTGAAGATATTAAGTCGGAAATAACGGTTTGCGAGCAACTGGGTCAAACTGATGCAGAACCAGGGTCTTCAATCAGCTTCTATGACCAGATGCGCGACTTCGTCTCTAAAAATGAATCCAGAATCATGGCTGTAGTACAATTAGCAGAATCTGTTGAGAGAGAAGTGAAAGAGATGCTCACATTTTACGGAGAAGACGTGGTCCACCGAGAATCTCCGCCTCAAGACTTTTTCAAGACGATTTGGATATTCCAAGACACTTTACAGGTGTGGATTTCATATAATCTTGATATTTCGTCCAATTGATCATTATATGCTACAGCGGGCGTACAAGGAAAACCTGGCAGCTGACGAAAAAGCGAAAGCAAGCGATCATGCCGACTTATACTCTCGCCGGCCGATCTTGACACCACTACAGCTAAAATTGAGGGATAAGAAGCAGAAATTGAAGGCGGTTGAAGGAGAAGTTGCGTTTTCCAAGCGCGGTATGACGGTGCGACGAGGTCGCAAGGTCTTGTCGGAGGAACCCGAATCTTTCGTGGGTAACACGGAGCCCTCAGGAAGTAGCATTAAGCAGGTACTTTCAAGTCGAAAAACGCTGAGAAAAATTAGGTCTGCTGCACACAATCGAGGCGAGAGTGTTCACGATTATGGTGTCGTTGTGCGTGATGGCATTGACGCCGTCCTTTCTGATTTCACAACTCAATAAATTTATGATTTATCTTTAATGCCAGTACCCGGGTAAATTTGTAACTGCTGTTGTGTTTTATTTTTTGCCCGCCTCACTGCCAAGTTGTCACTTGTGTTTGTCGAAAAAAAAATGTTGACGGCTCAGAGTTGAGAACCACCCTTGTGATTATTCCTCGCTTCAGTGCACGCAGGGAAACTCTCGGACAGATTGAGACAATTCTCGAACTTACAGCCACTTACAGCCACTTACAGCATATGCCCTGATGTCCGCTCAGCAGCGTAGGGTCAGCGACCAGAACCGCAATCGTGTGCCAGCCTTTTTGAGGCTGCGATGGCTTTATGAAGCAGTTTCCATATCTCGGTACTCTGTATCCAGCGTACATCTTTCTGATCGCATGCCTAACGGAATAGCCATGTTCAATGAGCTTTCCAGTGAAACTTTCCAACAAGAGTTTCAAGTGACTTGGGACCAGTTTGTGAGAGTCTACAGTATGATCAGCCAGCATCCTGCCTTCGTCAGTAAGAGCCAGGAGCCTTAGATTCCCTCGGACTTCAACTTCTTATTACCATCAACCGATTGGGCTGTTATGGCAATGAGGCATCCCAAGCGAAACTCAGCCAGTTCAATGCGATATGATCGGGCAGCATGACCAACTTCACACGCTGAATCATAAAAGCGATTTTATTGCTTAGATCTGTTCATTCAAGCTGGCCAAATCCCAGAGGCGACTGGAAACAGATGTTGGTTTAGTTGACGGCATGCTGTTCCCCTTCGAAACGAAGCCGCAGGAATGTGGAGAGGACTTCTTCACTCGAAAGAGTTTCTATGCAACCCACTCGCAGGTGACCTGTGACCATGAGTGTAGGATAACTCACTTCTATAAAGGCTTGGCAGGCTCCGAGCACGATCAGCGAATTCTGTTGAACAGTAAATTTGGACAGAATACTGAAGATACTGAAACGTACTTCAACGCCAATGAGTACATCCTGGGTGACTCGGGTGACTCAGCTTGCGCTCCAAGTTCTCGAATCGTGCCTACTTTCAAGAAACTACCTCGACAGCAACTACCACAGAGCCAGCAGCGATTTATTTTTTATGAAGCTAGGTTAGGCTCGTATAATGGTGGAGTATTGCATTGGAATCCTGAAGAGCCAGTTTCAAGATTTTCAAAAACAGCGACAGCTTTTGGACAGAAAGATGACCATGCGGCAAGTCGCAAACGTGAAGACAGCGTGTGTGATCCTTCACAATATTCTCATCTTCCTTGGAGCAAAGGATTGGGACTTTGAAGAAGGGGAGAGGAAAACGACAAAGGGATAAATGGGATGGTTGGTCACAACAACAGGGCCAGTCCACCACAGGAGCTTAGTAAATGGACACTTTTTGAGGATCCAGCCTTTGATTTTGCCTGCTTCTCTTCATTGGCGGCCGAGTTCAGTATGCCTTGACCTGTATTAGCCAGCCAGTCCACAGTGTGCTTAAAGTCTCCTACTCGGCAATCTTACTTCGTACTCGCCATTATCCCGATGCTCAATTTTGTGCTCTCTCAAGATGCCAACAATCTCAGTCCATAAAGTTTCCTTCTTGATCCCCGTGGCAGTAGAGCCCTCCAATGAATGTAGTTAAGAGGGTTCGGAATTCCAGTCCTTCAGAAGTTCAATGTGTGCGGTGCGGTCCCATCGATGAGTCCAGCGTGGAACTGTAGAAGCTGAGGCTTACCTCACTGCTGGCAGAACGTCTGGTGCGGCTGAACTTGCTGATTGCCCAGGCCCAGCAAAGGCAAGATGGTGCATCACTGCTTGGGCGACCTGTTTCAGAGGCACTGTGGCTGTGTTGATGTAACTTGAAGTTTTCTTGACATTGAACTCCTGTTCCAACAGGATTTTCTTGCTGGTGCTCATGAACAATATAATAGTAATAACAGGCCATCCCATTGTAATGAGAGTGTCTACTAATTGCAATAAGTTTTGGAATAAGTTTCCTAAATCCGTTTTGTGGAAACCGAAGTACCAATTAAATTTGTTCAACAAAAGTTCAACCAAAATTCCAACACAAGTGACACCCAACATTCCACTCTTTCACAGGTGACTGAACTTCAACAAGATCTATTTTATTTAAGCCATGGCATTGCTTTTATCCTATTCCTTGCAACCTTCATAAACCTCATCTTTCATGATGTGGGTTTGGAAAGTTTTGCTCACTCTGATACATATGGACTGCAGCTATCGGACTTGTTGAAACACACTGGGAATGGAGTGCACATATACCTCTGGCAGCATGAGTGAATTAATTCTACTGATGTGCTGGTACATGTCCATTCAGGAGCGAGTGTTGCCATGTCAGCAACACGAGAGAGACCAACAACGACAGCGAGCACAAATACTGAGAACGGTCTCTTTATTAAGCAAGCTAGTATGAAATAATAAACAATATGAAGTCTAACCCTATGAGCGAGTGTTGCGATGTCAGCAACACGACAGAACAAGAACGAGACATCGAGCACAAGTACAAAGAACGGTACCTCGTGCCCCTGCTCCATCCAACATACTTATACCAACATAAGATTAAAAGAAAAAGATTAAAGAATGGAGTGAGCGAATCGCGCCTCCTCTATTCACTCAACGACATCGATACAGACTCGAGACAACGAGCTTGAATGCTTCACTCATTCCAGTGATTGGTCATCATCAGGTCTGAGCATGTCCTGTCCTCCAATAGTTCTATTTATAGTGTGTTACAGTGCTGCCAAATATCAGACAACAAGGTTTATTCCCATCATTCAAGTTAAACAGAATGACTGATAGAGGTCCCTTCCTCTACTGGATCAAAATGGCACTCCAAGCAACTGAGTAAGAGTTAGATGAGGGACATGGTTTACACAATTGCAGGGGAGTCTAATGAACGAAAGACTCTACACTAGAAGTAGGAGACAGCTTGCAAAAAGGGCAATATCAGGATGATGGCATGGTTACCAAACAAGGTAATAACATGCAGTCTGGGTTGAAATCTATGACATTTGTTTTCAATTTCATTGTGGAACATTCTTCATTCACTTTCAATTTTTGTGATTCCAGTTCAAAAGATGTGGAACACATAACCATTCAAATCTCTTGTCCTCAACAGTAAAGTGGTACTGGAGTTCACTGCATGTAAATGAGTTACTTACTGTGGTGAAGCTATTATGTAGGGACAAAGGATGATAATTCTTGTGAACTTTTAATGATTATGTGTCCAGATTGAATAACAGAAGGTGAAGAAGCAACAGCACCAGTATGATATCAAAGCCGTCCATCCACATATAAGAAGAGTGGTTTGGATATCAATGCACTCTGTAACCAGGTCTATGAGCAGAGGCAACAAAGACAAAGTAGTAGTGAAGGCGCTGGGGTCAGGGTTGACATTGTTGTTGCTGTCACCGCTTGTACAAAGCACATTCCTCACCGTCAGTCCTCGCCTTCATTCTTGCACGCGCGGTGTCCAGCATTGGTAGTGATGAAGATGCAGATGGCGTTGCGAAGTCTTCGTGATGGTATTTGTGATTTGGTAGCTCCTTCGTAGTAACTCATTTTTTCTAATTTGTTATAAAATGACTTATCATCACTATCTCGCACTAAATCCAGAGTTGAATATTTTTATTAGAGGCAGAGACGGCCGCAATCGAAATTCAGTGCTGATGATCTCCGTGAGGTAAGGGTGGCGCGTACCAGCCGTCCATAATTTTAGACAAAGACGTGCTCTCACATTAACAAAAAATAGAAGAAAGACAAGCATTAGTTTGAATAAAATTCAGCCTGTATTGGTGGAAATTCACACTACAGTTTGCCTGCATGTGTGGATTGCTATTTTGAAGGACGACGCGGTCAGTCATATGTTCACAATTCAACAAGTTCACATTACTGTATAAAAACACAAATGACAGTTGAACATCTATTCAAAGTTGAATATTTGAGACAAGAAGTCGCAGTGAGAAGGGTCAAAATGAAAAAACCAGTGACACTAGACTGAAAGGTGCTGTAAGGTGGGGACGGGCAGGTAATTGGAGTTGTTTATCCCTTGTTCATCCTGTTACCCCACCCTGTCGGATTGTCGTCTTTAAACTCGTCCCAAACGCGGGCTTTCAAGGTCTCCAAATCTGACTGTTCATCGTCTTTATCTTCAGAAAGAATCTTTTCTGGCATTTTCCTAAAACAAAAATTAGAAAGGCGAGGATAATATGCATATGACGCATACTCACCCTCCACCGCTGATGATGGCTCCTTGCTTCATTTGGTTTTCCAAGAACTCATCGACAGTCATCGTTGGTAAGTTATGACCTGGACGGAAAACTCCTTTTTGAAATTCTTCTCGCTTGTTGGTGATGATGAACGGTTGACGTGGCTGAAGTGTGCTTTAGTAAGACAGTCAGGCAGAGTAGGTCCTTTACTTGCCTTTCCTTCCCTTGATAATAGTGAATCTGGCTTAATTCTAAGGCGACTCAAATCATCCAGTGTGTCTGCGGCATTGTTGTCCAAGGTTGAATCCGAGCGTGACGACGTATATTGAATAAGTTGCTGCTCCATTTTTACTGCCTGATTGAGAAGGGCTAATTCGTCTCGCGCCATTCTCATTTCATCTACAGTTTTCGCTACACACAGTTCAATAGTGGTCGTCATACTTTCGCGATATGCTTCCGAGTCCCTCAGGTCCAAGTCATCAGCTCCATCGCCGTCTTTACCAATGCTTGAATCATTCTGGGCTGCATCCATTTGCGCTTGCAGTTCCTGAAGCCGTATCTTGAGGGCCTTCTCCCGTTTGAATGTATCAATCTTCAAGGCACGCAAAGCTGCAGGATCTTTTGGCAGCACCAAGGCTTCCGCATTAAGATACTTTTTGCTATTTTGTGGCAGGGCATCATGGGTATCGAGCGTGAGCAGGAATGCTTCGAAGTGCTTCAGAGCATTGTTAAGTGAATCCACTCTGAAGAGTGTCTTATCGACGCCAGTGCCCTTCTGCACCACAACTTTGGTTGCAAGCATTCCAGCGTAGAAATCAAGGAGCAGGAAGCGCAGGTCCGTTGCGTTCATGTCATCCACGAACTCGTTGTCGCTGAAGATACGCAGCTGCGAGACCATGTCAGCGCATTCGCTGAGCATTTTAATACATCGAGATACAAGGAGCTGGAGGCGGAATGGTCAACAAAATACTTTGGCGGATGCTTGGCCAGCGCAAAGTAAGCACCTGGTACTCTTCACACGCGCATCCTAACGCCGAATCTTCAATACGCTTGTACAGGGCCTGCGCGGCTTCAAAGTGCGCCGAAAGTGAGGTGTCTTCTGGGGTGGTTGTCGCCATTCCTTCTTCGAAACAAATGAAGAGAAAAACAAAGGCTTCATTATACACATAGAACGAATGCTTCGATCTTTGTATCGTCGAAAATGATCGTGACGGACCTCCCCTCCGACAGTCCTATATTGACCACTCTCGTCACAGCACTTCAGTGACTCTATCGGTAATTCCTTCATAATAATGTTGATCATTCCTCTCATCGTTACCACAAGCGAGTTATTGAGGGCTATTGAGCTCTCCGTCTTCTCCTATCTCTAGCGATTGGACTCACTCACGTGAGACATCGAAATGGAACCTCACCTTAGATTGCGTTTCTTGGCGTTGTGTCAGTGGCTGTCCTTTCAAACCCAAAAATGTGGTTATACTTTGAAGTTAAAGTTTGAACTGGTCCCGAACGGACTCAACTGTTCGGACCCAAGTCCAAATCATGGCAGGTCATGAATTTAGTGCAAGTTACTGCGGGTTTCTAATTCTGATGATGTTTTTCCTATTTTGACTGCATCATGATGGTACATACCACAGGTAGGCCACGTTGAATTAATTGTTGAGCCATAGATATTAGATTAACAAGTAGCCTGTACTGCCATGTTAGTTGCCGTAATTGGTTGTAGGTTCTTGGAGATATTGTACAGTCAGGGCAAAGTATGGATTAAAAAATAAACTTTATTTAAAACTGGTCAAAGATAATCTGTTTTGGAGCAGCAATGGCGTCCTCGGGTCGGTTCACCTGACTGAGCAACTTGAACAAGCCTGTTCCAATCCCCATCGGAACGCCCATAATAATGCATTCTGAAACTCCGTTGATAGCATCTTTCTTTCCAAAGAAAGATGCTTCGAACAAGTGGTCGGTCGTCTTCTCGAACGAGGCAAGCATCAAGACGCTGTCTTTCATCTTGGCAATGCCGAAGCGAGTGATACCAAGAATCTCTCCCTACAACGCGATCATACGTTTGAGAGGAACAATTCAACGACATGTATCTACCTTAAACGTCATGAGGTCTGCAAGCAGCATTACGTGCCTCTGATCGATTGTCATGCCATGGCTTTGCATCGTATACACAATTTCGTTGATGATTGTCTTGCGACCAGCCTCGATTCCAAGCGTTTTCCAGTTCTCCAAAATATGGTTTGATTGAGTTTGGAGACCATTGACACCTTTGACGTGGATTAAACAACAAAGCGACTAAAATAATAACAACGGAAAACACACCCTCTGTTCCCATTATATCGAGGAGGCCATAACCTTCAATGTGAACTTGAAATTCTGAGTTAACGGGAACAATCACTGCTCTGTTCACTTGATGTAAACCCTATGCCAGGCAGCTGTATGAGCTTCATATTTCTCTTGTAAAACTAAAAAATTGCAACACACACCTTCACAACAATTTTCGGGACGGCACGCTTGAGGGCTTGCAAAATTTGAAACATTTCCGAGGTATCCCCCTTCCCAGTATCATTGACCTTTATGATGATAGCATCAGGTCGCTCGAGTTGCAAGTCCTACCGTCAGCAGTAAGATCGCAAAATCAAACTTTGCAATGCCCTTACAGATTCAGAAATTTTCAATTTCGCAGCTTTTGTGATGGACACTGCGATGGATTCCAATGTGATTTCAAGCTGCAACCTAACGTGTTACTTGACGCTAAGACAAAAAAATTCAAATCTTGCACCTGCATTTTCGCCACTATATCAGAATTGATCTTAATTCTCAATCCGCAGTCGGATGGGGAAATGATCTCTTCGATATACTCAGATATCTGTTGTGAAAACATTAAATGCCTCTAATTATCTAACTCGCGCTTACATCCTCCAAAATGGTTCGTTCTATTCTTCCTTGAACAACAAGTGCTGCGCGCTTGTCTGCTTTCGTCTTCTCGACTAAATGAGCTTTGATAATAGGCGTATTAATGGTCTTCGATGCATTAATGATTTCCTTGATGCGGGGCACTCCCAATGTGACGTTCATTGAAGCGACACCAGCAAAGTGGAAAGTTTTCAGGGTCATTTGAGTTCCTGGCTCTCCAATGGACTGGGCTCCCACAGCTCCAACCGCAGTACCTGTACCGACGACAAAAAAGTATTGAGAAAGGAGATTAATCATGGTGAAATGTACTCACCAGGTTCAATTTGAGCCTTGCGGTACTTATCCTGACATGTACGAAGGAAAAAATCAAACTGGCGTTTCGTAATGCGATTGATTAATTTTTGGCTTCCCGCCGTCTCTGAAGCGAACCATATGTTAAAAGTAGACAAAACTTAAGAATAGAAAACTCACTAGACGGCACTCTTCCGGAATCAAATCCTTTTGCTTCGCGCAGGGCAGCATGTTTTTGGACCAGCTCGCCTTGGATGAAGGCCTCAAGAGCACCTACATATTCGGAAGAGCAATTTTGGAATTTCAGAGGTTTCTCTTTGTTGAACATGTCTTGGATTTGAAAGGGGAGCAGGGATGGTTCCCGCCGGTCAAGAAAACTGCTCATGGCATGCAGGAGATTTCGAGAGAATTCAACAGGTTGAACAGAGCTCTCAATCTTTGCGGGATCCAGGCCATCGTCTCCGTATGTAAATTGAATAACACCACCAGTGGAGTTTCTGACCGATAAATCGTAATGCGTGGTCAAATCTTCGAGCGCCTTCATTAAACGACGTTGCATATAACCAGTTTCTGCCGTCTTGACTGCAGTGTCAACTAGACCCTCACGACCAGACACAGCGTGGAAGAGGAATTCGGGAGGGGAAAGGCCACTGTAGAAACTGTTTTTGACGAAACCTTTCGCAGGAGGAGTCTTCGAATTCTTCAGGAAATGCGGAAGGGAACGGTCAATGAATCCATCAGGAATTCGACTTCCGCTAATAATCTGCTGACCAACAAGGGCTACCATCTGAGACACATTGATCTTGGAACCCTTGGAACCACACAAACTCATGATTAAAGGTGAGTTGTACTTGTTGAGATCGGTCATACAAATGTTACCAATAGTGTCACGGAGACCACTGAGAATACGAGAAATTTCGCGTTCCAAGGTCTGATCCTCGTTCATACCTGGTCCGCAGCTGAGGTTACCTTGCTCCTTTTGGCTGATTAAATCCGTGCATTTATCGTATCCGCCAAGAACCAAGCTTTCCTTCTGACGACGTAGACTTTCCGTGGGCTGGACATCATCAATCCCAATGGAGAAGCCTTGATTCGCCAGCCATCTGGCGCTGAGCTTTGCAACACGATTCATACAATTGGCACTTGCGACCGCTCCATAATCACGAAGGACGGTATAAAACAGAGATTTCTTATTCTCAGCTCCAATGATGCTCTTGTCAACTACTCCGGACATGATTTCACTGTTCAAAATGACCAAAAACCCGTCATTGGGGCACATGCTCGAGTCAAAATTCGAAGGATGCAGCTTAGAACCAGGAATTGGTTTGGGTTTCTCGAAAGTCTAGGCAACGTAGGTCAATCACGAGCGGGAAAAGTAGATTGAACTCACTCGACACTTGGTCTCAAGATTCACGTTTATGGCCATCTCTTTGTTTGGTTTCAGCAAGACCGTGAAGATTTGTTTGCCCGTCCACAATTTCATCGGTTTGAGAATAGTGGGAGGAGGAAGTTCAACGTCCACCAAAGCGTCAAACATGTAGTTGCAAATTTGAGAAAATTGCGAGCGATCATAAAATACATCCTTTCGGGACTGAAGGTATGATGCAGTGAGGAAATCCTGCGTCGCCGCAATCAGAGGATCTCCGTTGCGGGGAGTCACGAGGTTGTTTTTGACCTAGCCGGTGCGAGATAAAGGTCACCTGACTATTTCGTAGTCCAAAGCGAACGTACACACCCCCATTAATTCAAGCGCTTCTGCGCGAGCTTCCTCAGTTTGCGGCGCATGCAGATTCCTGGATGTAGATAAAATCAGACCCACCAAAATTGCTTGCGCAAAAAAGCGAATCACATTTCGTCGCCGTCAAAGTCAGCGTTATATGGCTGGCAGACACACTCGTTGAAGCGAAGCGTCCTCCAAGGACGAACCTTCACATAATGGGACATGATGGAAAGCTTGTGAAGTGACGGTTGTCGGTTGAATAAGACAATATCGTTGTCTTGCAGGTGGCGTTGCACCAAGTCGCCAACTCGCAATTCATTGGCGAGCTTCTTGCGATCACCGTATTTCAAGAATCTGGGAATGTCGAAATTAGGCATTCACGTGTTCGAACCCACTGCGTCACCTTTTGATTCCGTTTGCCAAGGTAATATACTGCGCGCCGGGATGCTTTTCCGTTCCATTAATAACATTTTCTCGCAATCTGTCAATATTGTAGTCCGTCACTCGCTCAGGATACGTCAACACTTTCGCGATTCGTTCTGGAACAGCAACTTGGTCGATTCGTAAGTTGGGGTCTGGACCAATTACAGTGCGGCCCGAAAAATCCACTCGCTTTCCGGATAGGTTGCCTCTGAAACGCCCATGCTTTCCCTTCAAGCGCTGGCAGAAACCCTTCTTGATTTTTTGCAAATTCTAAATGCCAGTTATCTTCGCGTCAATGGCAGTTTGTATCACGCGTAAGTAGTTTACCGACTGCAAGTGGCTGGGAATTCCAGGAAGATCTGATGTTACGAACATTGCACATTGCAGTTGCAAATAATCCTAACATGGGAGTTCAATAAGCACTCGCACCCGAAGCCAATAAGACATACCCTGTTGAACTTTAAGTATTTCTCTATCATGATTGAGTCACTTACCAGTGTTCCATAAGCTTCATTGCGGGGAATCCTTCAACCATAATCGCTCTCAAGATAGTGTTAATTTGAATGATTTCCGAAACAAGAACAGTAATATCATCTTCGTTACTGGAGGAAAAAAGTGTGAGAGGGGACAGCCGACAATATCGATTTACACACCTCGCGTCTTCTTGCCCAATCGACGGACGAATGCATACAGGAGGAACAGGCAATGCGGTCCAAATAAACAGTTCCGGCCGTCCATTAACAGGGTCCAAGCCAAGTAATTCGCAATCTTCATCACTTATTCTTTCCATGAGCTTGAGGACAGCCAAGGGTGATAAATCTTCTTGAGCCTTAGGGATATGAGACTTAATGGTGGGATCCATTGCGACAATTGTGTCGAACGACGCCCTGTTCAGCGACTGAATCACGAAATCCGAAAGTATGATGAAAAAAAATCAAACCTGAATTCGGCCTCCTCTTCCCCCTTCTTCTTTTTGAACTTCTCATGAATCACCTTCAGAGCACCCACTTTCTTAACAGTGCCTTCGAGGGATTTCGTCAGCAAGTGCATGAAAGGCGAAAGAGAACTTATTTACCATTGATGGCTTCGCAATGCGGGCATTTAGACACCTTTTTGCAGTTTGTATTTAGAGTCTTCAAAATCTCTTTCTTCTGAAGCGCATCCAAATCGGGGCGTCTAATCCTACGTAGGAGTGTCCGGCGAGGGACTTCTTCCAACAAAACGCGTGCACAAGTCTGAGAAGCAAGTACTTAGAACCAATATCGCGATGCATAGAGCGATAGCGAGACAACCTTGCAAATATTTTGCAAAACGGTGATCATGAGCTTGAAGTAACCTGAGGTGTGATATCACAGTGAGTTGGGCCAAGCTTGAACCAAAAACGAAAAGGCACCAATATGGAACACGGGAAGCGCGAGCCGCACGACTCCGAAATGACCCACACAATCTTGCAAGCCAAGCCCGCAGGTCTCGCACTTTTCGATCTTGTCCGCGATACCCTGCGCTTATGTTCTCAGCTCTGCGCCAGCCACGGCCTCATACACCAAGCAAACGCATCCACGAACCATGCGCCGGTCGAGAACTCCAAAGCGCGCCGGGGGTCGGCCGGGCTTGTTGAGGTCAAACAAGTTGCGCTCATACAGCTCGATGACGGAAAGCTTCTTGGCGTCCTGCGCCGAGAAGATACCAAACTCCAGCTCTTTACTGTGATTCACCGCGTAAGCCCGCGATTCACCGTCTGGTCGCTGTAGAAAAGGTGAACTCACACTCGCTTGGGATTCGAGTCGACGACGGTTTCTTTCATTCTTTTTTCACCCCAGACCTTGTCATCAAGGAAAAGGAGGAAACGTGTCCCAGAAATAAAGTAAATAAAGTAAATGATCCTTTTTACTGATGCAAACATAGTGAACTGAGTAAAATAAAACAACAGTAACTGATTCAACCAACAACGAAGGCGTTTGTCGCTCCCGTAAAGTTCTGCACACCAGCAATGGTCACTGCTGAAAAGAAGATTCTCAACCGGTACGAGCCCGTAGCTGTAGAAACAGTCTTTCCAACCTTCCAATCAAGCTGGCACGTGCTTTCCGCCGTACCAGCGGTCCGCGTCCATTTATACTTGGTGTCCCAACCCGCGTCCGTCAAGAAAGTAGTCCACTGGCCCGTTGTCGCATTCTGTACCTCAACAGTCATAAACGTGGGAGCACCACTCGCCAGATCTACGTGGCCGGTACCAGTTCTGGGATGCGCGCACTGGAATAACGCACTGACCGTGGAGCCTACAGAGTAGGACCCGGACGGTTGAACCAACACAGATCCAAACTCATGCGTAATGTGCGGCACATCCAATACCACCCCAGGCAAAAGGCTCAGCTCGGAGGATGGGATCGGACTGGCAGCCAACGACGGAACATTCATTGAGGCGTTGGTGAAGGAAGCAGCCATCTGGGCATACAGCTTTTGAAACGCACGCAGTTGATGCGGCCCATAGGCAGTGCTGGCACCTTCGTACCTTTGAATTTGATACTCTTCATAAGTTGTAGTGTACGAAGCATACGTGTTTGAAAGTGCAGCAATCACAATGGTGGCATCCGCATCCACGGCACCAGCTTGAATAAGGGCAGCCAAAGTGGTGTTTCTAAGTCGACGCCCTGCCATAGTGGTAATCTCGGCTGGGAACCCAATGATGGCAAACTTTCGGCCAATCAGAAACATTTGCAGAGGAAGAACATGAGGCTGCCAGGCATTGGGAACGTTGGAGTATCCCGTGTTGAGTAGCACTTGCTTGGGCGAGTGGCATGCCTTTTGTGCATCCGAAAGAGGCGAGAGTGAAATAATGTCGCCCAACGCGTGCCAGTACCATTGGGCTGATGCGTCTACAGTGTTGTCCCCCTGGTAGAACAAATCATTGGAGACACCATCTGTTGTGGCGGCAGCAAAACTGAAGCCCATGGCCGGGGGGCAGGTGGTCGCGTTGTTACCGTCAGGGAGTGTCACTCGAATGTTGGTAAAGTCGACCAAAGCATGCTTGAACCGTATTTCCCCGGCAATGTTGTTCTGCACGGTTGGTGACGAGGCAAGTGACTGGGCCGCCTTGAGCTGCATTCCACCAATCACTTCAGTTGAGTAAAAGTCATCTTGGCCCACATCCCATCCGGGTCCGTGTCCTTGGCACATGGATACCAAGCCATTACAATCTTTTGCTGACCCGTCACATGGAAGTCCCGTGTTGGCGCACGTTGGCGGAATTAGGTTCGGAGTAGCGTCTCCAGCATTTGTCTGCGCAAAAGCAGCAACAAATCCTGGGCCCTTTTGAAGCTCCCACATATAACTCGCATAGCCTTTGTTGTCACCGCTGACGTACGTGTTGTTGTTGTTCATGCTCGTCCCATGAACGGCAAACCAGTTAATGACACTTTTCAGGGTTCCATCGTTGCCACGGAGCAGAAGCTCGGTCATGGTAGTGTCCACATTCTCGGAGTACAAGGCTCGCTCGTCCGCGGGGTTGTTTGCGTAAGATTTGTTGGATCGATTGATGGCACTTCCCACTAACGTGCCAACACTGAGTCCCACAGAGCTGGCAGCAAGGTTATGATGGGCTTGTACAATGGCAGTCGTGACGCCGGCAGCAATGACTTGACGAGCGTTAGATACCACACCGAGAGTCAAAGCTTCATACTACGAAATTTTAGTCCTACCTCAAGACCGATATCTGGAACTCACAAGAAAGTCATCATTGTATCCAGCAGGTCCAGCATGAGTGTGGGTGGCACTGATCATGATGTTCTCCATCGTGTACCACGAAGCGTCCGACCCAAGTTGTGTTTGAAGATTGGCAATCACCATCTGCTTCATGATCTGTGAGTTGAGCCCTGTGCGGTGGTTCGATACCATGATGAAGGATCATCAGTGCCTGCATGGCATCATTAAAAGGGGCTCACCAAGGTCGACACTGACAAAGACAGAACGAAGACCATTGGTTCCAGCAAAAATGAAGGCTCTAGCCTTGAGGCGAAGATGCTTTGTGGTGCCACAAGTGCTTGGTCAGATGGTTGGTTTCATCATTCAGTAAGCTTACCACTCCATTGGCAACAGTTGGAGCATTGTCATAGCCATTCATAATGATTTCGCCAATGGGAGACGTGATGTCACCAATGCCCGCGCCGGTCATGAATGTTTGGGTGCCAGTTGGTTGGGGATACGCGTAAGTTGCGGTCGTTGTAGGTGGTGGTGGTGGTGTGCCTCCACGCCGGCCCTAACGACAGGGATGGCCAAAGCATGTCCTCGATCATCAGTTCGACTGCTCGAAATGTTTGCTGGAGCCTTGAAACTTACGAGAGGAATGGCAGTTACGCGAAAGTAAAGTAGTGTTACAGCCACTAGGACTCTGGTGAGCATCTTTGAAAGTGATCACTGGCCTAGACTTGCCCTTTCTCTTTATGGCATGGAGAATGCTTGGCTTGTATCTCGTTTGGGTATTGCGATCAACTTTGAATTTTTGAGTCGTGCGACTTGCTGAGTTGAAAGGCTTGGTCCTCCGCCACCTGAGAGTCAAGTGACGCGTTCACTCAAAGGGAACGAGTACAACGCAGAAGATCACTCCAACGAACCGAAGTTTAAAGTCGAGTTTTCAAAACAAAAATGTTATTTGCCCACAAATGGCAGAATACACGAGACGCCGATAAACTGGCATTGTAGTCACCACCCAATCCTTTCATTCCTTTTTGCTTCCAAGTTCCATGTAAAAAAAGTGTATGTTGCCACTGAAAAGAAGGCTGAGAAGGCATGACTCCAAATCCGGAACAACTCGTATTCATCCCTTCTTCTGACGGGGTCAGCCTCGAAGCTCGCATCCGAATCCCAGTCGCCAGTTCAATCGCACGAAAAGACATATGTTTGATCATTTCGCATCCTTATGGCAGACTTGGAGGCAACCTTCAAAACAACGTTGTTGACGCCATAAGTCTTGGCTTCGCTAAAGAGTTCATGACGGTTCGATTCAACTTTCGGGGAGTGGGCCAGAGTACCGGTCGAGGTTCTTTCACAGGGTCAGGGGAGGTGGATGATGTTTTGAGTGTCGCTAAGTATGTGAAAGAGCGTGTGGACCTACGCCCGAAGTACTTTTTGCTATGTGGTTACAGTTATGGATCTATTCCCGTTTGCACGGTTAGTTCCGAGTTAGACGGGTGTATTGGTGAGATTTCAGTGTGTTTCCACATCCATCTGATGAAAGCTTCAGGCGTAATCTCGATCAGTTTTCCAGCTAGTGTCATGTGGTTATTGACCATGGGAAACAGCAGCAAATATATTCATGCTCTTCGATCATGTCCATTGACCACACCCAAGCTGTTCATTACAGGTGCGTAAAGTGCAAACTGTTAAATCTCATACAGTTTATAACAAAGGAGACCGAGACAATTTTACCAGTATAAAGGCGTTTCAAGATTTCGTAGACGACCTTCCAGCTCGAAAACAAACAATTATCGTTAACGGGATGGATCATTTCTGGTTAGAGAAAGAGGATGTGATCTTGCTCTCGATTCGAAAATGGATGCGGGCTGAAAACGTTATTCCATCGAAGGAGAAACTTGCTCCTATCCTTCTTAGGGGAGTCCAACAAGGGTTGAGGGAACAGATCGACAATCAGAATTATTCGGCAAGTTCTCATGAATCCTGGAATCATCGGTCGCTTTCATCACATCCCGTGCTTGATTCTTCCAAAATCGGGACCACGTCGGGAGTTCAATTTGACAGCAACACGACCCTTTCATCAGCGACATAAATTATTTCTTTTACTTTATTCCATCATCTTTATGACTGCGTCGTAACTTCCTAGAAATACCGCACCGCCAATCGAGATCCAGGTTACCCGCGGTCCAATCCCTTTAAATAGAGCGGAAAAGCCCTCCTCCCGCACAATCTTGCTAAAACTTGCAGGAATGCTGTTGTATTCCCGCACGCCCCCAATTCCTTTTACAGACAGCATAATACGCGTCTTTACGACGTCCAAAGGTGTCGTCACAGCGGCAGCGACTCCTCCCGCAATACTTCCACACAAGCCAGCTTCCCAGAACTCTGGAGTTCGTCCCTTCTTGTTGCCCCACACTTTCTTCAGATACTCAAAGAGTGGGAATTGTACGCAACAGAAGGGAATTTCCCGGAAAACAGTCATCGCAAAACCTCGATAGAGACCTCGTACACCGTCATATTGAACGATCGAAGAAAGGGAAGTTGAGACGGTCTTGTATTGTCCCGTTTGCATCCGCTGCTTGACAACCTCGGTTGGAACGCGAATCAAGCACGCAGTCTACGATTTTCGTGGAAATGGTGACAGAATGAACCAATTAGAATGTACGGTGTCGTCTTGTTCTCACGCGTAAATATTTGAAGGTTGCGCACCACTTCACCGCCCGAAGCGGCTAACATGTGGATGAGAGCATCGTTCTTTCTTTCCTTTCCCAAAGACGAATTAGTTAAAGTCTTTTTCAGCAGCTCATAGACGGAGAAGAATGCGGCCGCTGTAGAGGCAGATTCAGAGAACGAAGATGATGCTAAGCACAATAACCTCCCGGTGCAGAGCCGATTGCCGCGGATGAAAGTCCCGAGTAGATACCATTGAAGCCGCCGGCAGCGCGAAACCCCTCTTTCGCTTGCTGTCGTTGTACCAGGGAGGGTTGGGGGGAGGGTGAGGTGCTCGAGGGATCCACCTAAAGGTTACATGCATGCGTACCAAGCGAGTCTTGATGGTGTCGAGCGGGAATAGGACCACGTCGACCGTAATTCCGGCCGTGGCGCCAGCGATCAGTGCCGCGCTGAATGATGGCATCTGGTTTTCTTCCTTTTTTGAGGCCGTTCGCAAAAAGTCTCGTCAGAATGGTGAGAGCAACACGAACGAGGCCGAATGCGGCGGACCCCAGACCGTTGGGTCGCAGACTGAAGACTGACGCGCTGAGAATCACAGAGACCAATTCTGCTGCACGGACACTTGCGGTCCCTTACCAAGATCAGGTACAACAGCGACGGCGACCTCCTCTTCTCCGCCTCCAAGGATAACAAGCCCTGCGTCTGGTATTCCGCCAACGGAGAGCGTCTTGGCACATTCAATGGACACAACGGAACTGTGTGGGACCTCGATGTGACTCGTGAGCTGCTTCACCCACACGTGCTTCTCCACTCCCTGACAGTTTGTCCGGCCCCAAACCATAGACAACAGCCGGTACCTGCTCACGGGTTCGGCTGATAATACATGCAAAATGTGGGAGGTTGAAACGGGCAGATGCGTGTATACGTGGGAGACGAGAACCGCAGTTCGAGTAGTCGCTTTCGCCCTCGGCGACGAAAAGGCGCTGTTTGTCACTGACCAGACCATGGGTCAGCCTTCTACGATTCACATTGTTCCTATCGAGGCGGACCCAGAGGATCGTGAGTGGCCGATTCAATTACTCGAATGGAAAGCCTCTTAACAGGGCTTCAACCTCACAGAAACCTCTGAAGTCTTGAGAACCATCGTAATCACTGGTCCAAAGATTACAGTCGCGGTTTGGGGAAACCTAAACCGTTCGATTATCACAGGTCATGAAGACGGAAGTATCAGCGAATGGAACCCAGACGTTTGTAACTGTTCACTATATATCAGCGCGTCCTTATGTTCTCCGCGTTTGCAGACTGGTGCCCTAGTGAAATCGGCTAAAAACCACGAAAAGTCTATAACCGACATCCAATTCTCATCCGACAAATCCCACTTCATGTCCAGCTCGAAAGACCACTGCGCGAATCTCACAGATACGAAGACACTGAAAGTGATGAAGAGCTTTGTGACAGAGCGACCTGTCAACAGTGCCTGCCTTTCACCCATTCGCCCTCACGTTGTTTTGGGGGGTGGTCAGGACGCAATGGACGTCACAACCACTTCTCTTAAAGGAAATAAGTTTGAAAGCCGGTTCTACCACGCTGTTTTTGGGGACGAAATTGGACGCGTCAAAGGTCATTTCGGACCAATTAACACACTGGCTTTCCACCCTACTGGGCGCAGGTACTCTTGCTTTCTCTTGTTATGGTTGTAAAGATATGTTCTAAAATGATGCTGTAGCTTTTCAAGTGGCGGAGAGGATGGCTTTATTCGGGTCCACCATCTGGATGAAGACTATTTTGAGTTCAAGTACGAAGAGGAGAATTTTGATGACCTCCCTCAGATGTAATGCATAAAGAGTTTCTGGAAAGGGTGATACTTGATGATTGCAATGCGAGTTTATGGGCGTCTCGTGTATTCTGCCATTTGTGGGCAAATAACATTTTTGTTTTGAAAACTCGACTTTAAACTTCGGTTCGTTGGAGTGATCTTCTGCGTT